>CANYLF012778025.1:0-10660 GCA_948193215.1 Bocquillonia castaneifolia
AAAAGAACAAACTTTATGCAAAAGAAATAATTTTTATGCACGAAAACATGAAGAGAAACAACTTTTATGCATGAAAACATATTAAAGACATCAAAACACATCAGATCTGAACATAGAAACATGCAAACATGCAAAAAGAAATAATTTTTAATAATTATAAAGCATAAACATGGCTTATAATGACATTTAAATCAAAGTAACATGCAAAAATGTTTTTTAAACATGCACACAGGAATTTATAGCAACAAAACATCATATAAACAATGAATCATGACATGAAAACAATGAAAACATAAAGAAACAAAGGATTACGGTGACTTACCTTTCAAGAAATAGCCTAGAAGCGCTTGATAACCCTCAGATCTTGGTTTGAGTGACTTGAATATTGCCTTTCAAAGATTAAAGGTTACTGGAGACTTCTTTGAATAGATTAGAAACCTCAAAAACACCTTTGAATGGAAAAGATGCAAGCTTTTTATGTGTTTTTTTTCTGTTTATGATGTGAAAACCATGTAAATAGAGTGTTCTTAGCTTATGAATGAGGTTTAGAGCATTAGAATCTGATTTCAAAACCCTAAATTCGTATGGAATGGCTGCCTCCCCCTAAAAACCTAGTTTTAGACTGGTATTTATAGCCGATTTAGCTTAAAACTTAAGCTAGGGTTACCACAATCAGTTTCCTACTAAAATTCAATGACTTGAGCCTAAAACAAAGGATTTTTTGACAAAAATAGCCCTCCCAAGCTTTGGAACACGTGTACGACTCTTACGGGCCATTCCGAGCCGAAACAGCCCGAAAACGGGCTTTTTACAACTGAAAATGACTGACTAGCATTGGGGGCCCAATGCCAGTCTTTCTTATGGTGTTGATCCCAATGCTAGTCATATGAGTGGCGTTAGGCCCAACTCCACTGGGAAGAGTGGCATTGGGCCCAATTGCACTCCCTAGAGTGGCGTTGGGCTCTTTTGGGCCTTCAAACATCCGATTTTACAGAAACTTAAAACTGAGAAAATGTACGAAATAGCCTCAACTATCAACTAGTAAAATTTCAAGTCATTTGGACATTTATAGAAAAAGTTATGATGAAAACCGTCTGAAAAATGCATCATTTATGCTCAAAACCGGATTTTGGAGAAAAACGTGCTATGAAAGCTTAGAAAACACTCAAAGTGAAGCAAATATAATCTATAAAACCAATGCCAACTCAATTCATGCTACTTAGAACATGAACGATCATCAATGGGTGCAGACAAGGAGGTTTTGCCTTAGAGCCTGAGCCATGACTAGCAACTGCGACACTATGTGTTCAGTTGCGGGGCTGAAGTGGTAGTCGCCACCCGAACCGGCATCAGGAATGTCTTACAAGGTGTACATCCCAATTCCTCTTAAGAATATGAAGGATGCATTGAGCCCAGAGATTCAAGGATCGGACCTTTCGATTTTCGGGCGTGATTCTTACCCAACACTCCTAGTATTATGCCAACATTCTTTCCCTCTAACAAAATAATAAAAAGCATACAACAATTATAACCTACCTTTTTTACATATACACATGCAATAGTGAGTTTCTAATAACAAACAAGAGTTAATTTTAAGAATTACCAACCATTATTAGGGTTAAATTACATGCAAAAGGTGATATAAGCACACAACACATCAACATAACAACATAACCTAGGACTTCTACCATTTTAGACCTAGAACAATTATCGAATAGACATTATTAACCATTTTCATGCATAAAAACATCTAAATAATTACCAAAGAGAGTTCAGAAGCTTACTTTATCGCTGCATTTCACGTGAAAACTACTGTACACAACCGATCTCCATGAAACAACACCGAAGAGCAACAAAAAGGGCCCAACGCCACTAATGGGACTGGCGTTTAGGCCCAACGCCACTCCTGCTTGTGGCGTTGGTTGCCAGACAATAGGCAGCATGCACGATTTGACAGAAAATAGGGTTTTCGGGTTTACCAAACCTAGAAAATGTACATACAGAGATGAAAACTTATGGAACAAGCATCAAAATACATGAAAATGTATTAAACATGGCTAAACAACCTAGATCTAAACATGGCATGCATAAAAGAGCAATAAAGATGCAAGCTTTACATGCAAAACGTCAAAAGATTCAATCTTTACACATAATACATGCAAAAGACACAAACTTTATGCATAAAATATTAAAATAACATGATTTTAGATGTTATAATGCAAAGAAACAAGCTTTATTCATTGAAACATGCAAGGATTGCAACTTTATATGTTAGAACACAAAAATGCAACCCTTTATGCATTAAAACTTAAAAGAAGAGATTTTTTATGCAAAAGAAACAATTTTTACATAATAAAACATGAAAAGAATGAATTTTTATGCAAGGAAAATATGTTAACAACATCAAACATTATAGATATGAACATGTAAACACACAAACATGTAAAAGGAACAATTTTTATCAATTATTAAGCATGAACATGGCATATAATGACATTTAAACCAAAGCAACATGCAAAAACATGATTTTAACTCACAAACAGTAATTTACAGCAACAAAACATCATGAATACAATGAATCATGACATGTAAAACATGAAAATAATGAAAACATAAAGAAAACAAAGGATTACCTTTCAAGAAATTACCTAGAAGCACTTGATAACCCTCAGATCTTGGTTTGATTGACTGGTATATTGCTTTTTAATGATTGAAAGCTGCTGGACACCTCTTTTAATTGATTAGAAACCTTCAAAACCACCTTTGAATGAAAAAGATGCAAGCTTTCAAGAGCTTTTTTGCTTATAATGTGAAAGAACAATATAAATAAAGTGTTTTTAGCTTATGAATGAGTTTTAGAGTGTTAGTATAGATGACTAAACCCTAAAATTCGTATGCACTGGCAGCCTCTTCTTAAAACCTAGTTTTAGTCATGTATTTATAGTCGAATTAGCTTAAAACCTAAGCTAGGGTTACCACAAATAGTTTCCTAGTGAAACTCAACAGACTTGAGCTCAAAGAAAAGGTTTTTGGATAAAAATAGCCCTTAAGGGCTTTGGGACGCGTGTACGACTCGTACGGGCCATTCCGGGCTGAAACAGCCCAAAAACGGGCTTTTTATGGCTGAAAATGAGTGACTAGCATTGGGAGCCCAACGCCAGTCTTCCTTGTGGTGTTGGTACCAACGCCAGTCTCTTGAGTAGCGTTGGGCCCAACTCTACTTGGAAGAGTGGCGTTGGCCCAATTGCACTTTTCAGAGTGGCCTTGAACCCTTTTGGGCTCTCAAATGTCCGATTTTGTAAAAACTTAAAACTGAGAAAATGTGCATAATGGCCTCAATAACCAACCTATATAATTTCAAGTCATTTGGACACTTTTAGAAAAAGTTATGATAAAAATCATCTGAAAAATGCACCGTTTTTGCTTAAAACAGGATTTTTTAGAGAAAAACATGTTATGCAAACTTAGAAAACACTTGAAATGAGGCAATGCAATCTCCAAAAAGCAAACATCAACTCAATTCATGCTACTTAGAACATGAACGATCATCACTAGGCCTCCGAGCCGCTTCCGTATTCCTGTGTCAAAAAAATTAGGTGTTAACAGTTTGCCCTCGCTTTGTCGGAGGTTTGTAGTATTATCCAATAATATGGAAAATGATGACAAAGCCAAAACACATAATTTTTGGAAAGAATTACGTACCTCGACTTCGGTGTGTGAAGTTTAACCTTAGACCTCGGCTGCTTTGGCTTAACTTCACGGGGATTCACCTGACTAGGTTCTTAGGGTTTTAGGAATTTGATCTCATACCTCAACTGCCCTGACCAACTCCATGGGGAACATATCTCAAATTTCCCTGGCTCGAAAACCAGGGTTTTGTTCCAAATGAAATTTCACCTTGGACCTCAGCTGCCTTGGTTTGATTCCATGTGGAACATCTAATTTCCAGGCTCGGATACCAGGATGAAGCTTTACCTAGGACCTCAGCTGCCTAGACATAACTTCATGGGGTTGAAGTTTTACCTTGGACCTCGGCTGCCTTTGATCAACTCCATAAGGACTATTTTATTTTCTGACTCAGATACCAGAAGGAAATCTTTATCTAGGACCTCGACTGCCTAGACTCAACTTACATAGGGGATTGATAAAGCTTTACCTAAGACCTCGGCTGCTTAGACTCAACTTCAAAGGAGAAATATCTGCATTTTGCTTTAAATATTTGGAACAAGGTTTTGATCTCACTCGTTTTAAAACAAGATCCGATCTGGTTTGTTTCCAACACTGATGGCCTTCAATAGGGAATGCATTCAGCACTATAGGCCTTCAGCGAGGAATGCGTTTGGCCTTATTGGCGTTTGGCAAGGAATGCGTTTGGCCTTATTGGCATTTGGCAAAGAATGCGTTTGGCCTTATTGGCGTTTGGCATGGAAGACTTATTATTTTAAAAGAGATAGAGTTTAGACACTTATCTCAACTGCTTATACTCTGATTCTACTAAATCTTCTGTTGAATCTTCACTGGGGATATCTCTACTTTGGAAAACAAAATTCTTGCTTTGACTATGAATCAGAATAACCGCACTGGGGAATACAAGCTCCTCTGATAATTGTGCTTTAAGACAACTCTACTAGGGAAAGAGTTTCTGAAGAATTTTGAAAGAGAACTTCCTCAAAAATACTTCTGGCATCACTTCTACTAGGGATTTCATCTTTTCTAGACATAAAATCAATATTCATGTGCCTGTACTTACTCCAAATATCTTATGAAATTGAAATAGGAAAAAAGATTTCTGAAAAGAAAATTTCTGTAATGTCTGTCATCTCTTCTGTAATCCTCTATCATCTTCTATCATTTTGACTGCAATTGACTGTCATTATCACTAATCCACTAAAATTTGCCCCCAATTGGACTTAAAGTGGCCTTATTTAACCTTAATTTTGATCTAGGACTTATTTGCAACCAAACTCCTGTCCTTCTTTAAAAATTTTCTTCAAGGACCAAAGTGGCAATTTGCCAAATTGGCTTATAAAAGAAAAAGGGCAGCCCGTATTTCCAAAAGAATTCAAATCCATTTTACCCAAAACTTCAATTCTCTCTCATTTCTTCATTTCTTAACCAAATCTCTCCAAACAAAAGCAAAAAGGCTGAAGATCCAAACTTGGAACCAGTGTGGAACCCAATTAGCCTCTTCTGGGTTAGGGAGGAAGTATTAAAAGCTGATCCGGGTGGAATTCAAAGAGGAGGAAGTATTTCTCCACTTTCCAATACCAGATTTGATCTCTACAGCTCTATTGGAGACCGGGTAAGTGGCCAAACACTTCATTTTGATTGAAATTTGACTGGGCATTGTGAATTTTATTGAAATTCTGCAAAATAAAATTGAATTGGCCACCAACAAGACTGGCTAGAGCCCAACGCCACTGCCTCGAGTGGCGTTGCCAGCAACGCCCGTTGTATGACCGGCGTTGGTGGCAACGCCACTGCTGGGACTGGCGTTGATCCCAGTCCAGGTCCCGGCAATGATTTCAGACTTTGGACAGTCTTTCGATGCATGCTTTGATATTTTTTATGGAAAAATAGACTGATAGATGCAATTTATGGATGATTTAGACATGATTTATGCATTTTATGGACAAATTAGAATAAAATGTGATTAAAACGATGTAAAATGAATAAATGATGTTAAATGATAATGAATACTATATGATGCTAGATGCATAATGAATATAGATGAAGGATTAAACAATTATATATGAATAAATGTTCAAAGTGAATTATGTGTGAATGAATGTTAAAATGAATATTAGAAAAAAATGAATGAATATGTATAATAAATGTATAATAAAAATTGAATGTAAAAAAATGAACGAATATTAAAACTGAATGAATATTGAATGTTATAAATGAATATTGAATGTTAGAAAATAAATGTTTTAAAATAAATATATGAATAATAAAAAAATGAATGAATGTTAGAATGAATATATAAAATAGATATATGAAAATTTTGTTGACTTCCACGGTTAGATATACAAAATACATTCAAGAAACTAGATGATTAAGTTAGGAGACATACCTGTTATCTGTTCTGTAGGGAGATGAGGTTACCTTTACCTACAATGGAAATTTCTCCAAGGTTCGAGCAGTTTGGAGAGGATTACCTCTGGGTGTGCTGGCCCTAGTGCTGCAGGCTGGATTTGGCCCTCTACTTTCCACATTTCCTGAGAATGTGGATGAGCCTGTGAGCTCTCGCTGTGATCGACGTTCCATGCAGGCGCTGATGGAGCGATGGTTTGATACTACCCACACCTTTCAGCTGCCATGTGGGGAGTATATTTTATCTCTAGCTTCTTTTTCTGCTATCACTGGATTAGCTTGTGCTGGTGAGCGAATTTTCTGGGATGGTGGGTTATACTCTGTACATCATGATGTTTAGAACAAGTATATCTTTAGGATGTTGGGTGTTGTCCCAGGGAGGAAGAGCTCCAAGAAGCTCTATGTGGATGCACTGGCTAGACACCTCTCGAGCTATAGGCCAGAGTTTGACTGGAGATTTGACCAGATGGCCTGAGTCTTTATTCTGTACTTGCTGGGTAACAGTAATTTCTGTGATACGAACTCTACCATCAGTTTGCATTTCATCCCTATCCTCAGGGATTTTGATCAAATGAGTGGGTATGACTGGGGCTCCCCCACTTTGGCTTATCTATACTTCTGCATGGACAGAGTATCCCGCGATGCTGTGAAGTTTTATGGCTTCTGGCATGCCACTCATGTGAGTTGCTTTATCTTTTGCTTTCTTTTGAGTGCTTTATTTGCCTTATATCCCTCTGACTCTTCTTTTGCAGGTTTGGGCTATTGAGTTAGGCTTGATCTGCCAGTTTTTCCTGTTGGAGCATCGATACACATTCCCTGTCCTTAGACCCTCGGGTTTACAGTGATTGTACATTCATGCCTCTGATGTTAATGGCCATCGCATGTTCCTTAACTCGCTGACTGCTTCTAAGGTAAAACTAAAACAAACTTGTTAGTTCAAAGCAATTGACATGAGTTTGAAATACTTACCTTGGTGCTTCTGTTGCAGCTTGATATAGGATGGATGGGCCCGATAAAGGGATTGCCACCCTATGCCATTGCATCCTTGCCTAAGGATGACTTGAGGATTCTGCTAGAGGGTCCAGGACTTAGGATGTGGTTTCTGGGTGAGAGGACTAGGCGTCAGTATATGGCCGGCTTTCGTAGGAGGCCTCGTGATCCACCTACTGAGAAGTACTAGGGACATGAGCTGACAAACAACACCTTAGATCATGCTTTTGATGGCTTTGAGTGTACATCCTTTCTCTCTCACTCTAAGGATTACACTTCTTTCTTGCATTTGAGGTGCCTCCCGGCTTTGCCTTTGTCACCTAGGATGCTTGCGAAGGTAAAATTCTTTCTTATCTGCTTTTCTGCTAATTGAACATCTTACTAGCATGACTAACAATCAATTTCCCTTTTCAGATATCTATGGGTGTTGTGACCTTCTCCAGTTCTGATGAGGATATGGATGATGGAGATTCTGGAGGCTCTGATGACGATGATGATTTTGCCCCTAGTCCTGAGCCAGTTGTCACACCAAGACCGAGCAAGAGGACCCGTGCTTCTACTAGGGCTATACCGAGTTCAGAGGCTGTTGTACCTCATTCATCCCATCTTCGTTCTAACAGTCGAGGAGATTTTGTGCCAGGCCACATTACTAAGTATCCTGGGCTTTCAGTTCATCATAGGACTGTTGCTGGCCTAGTTAAGCATACTTTTCATCCTGTAGCTGATCCTTCTATTTCTTACTCATATGGATGCACTCATGTAAGTCATCTCGATATTCTTTCTTCATTTTACTGCATCTGGATTCTAACTCTCTTATTTACCCAGGTTCCTATTGATGAGGTTTCTCGACTATCATCATACTTTCAGGCAAGCAAGGCCCATCTGGTAGAGACTTGTGATACCTGGAGGCAGGCTCACAGCTTCTCTTGCAGGATGGTTGCTGAGCTAAAGGCTCAGCTTGCTGCTTTAGATATCCCAGCTGAGGGAGCTGGTAGACCTCAGACTAGTGGGCAGCATGCTGGCGGAGAGACTGAGAGTCAACCAGCTGATGGCGATGAGGATGACGAGGAGTCTGATGAGGGGGAGGATGAGGAAGAGTAGATGTCCTTGTTTCAATTTCTGAACTTGGATAATGTACCTGTACTTTATACATTTGTACACATATGCGAGTGTATGCATGTTTGTTTAAACACTATATATGTATGTATGTTTCTTATGCTAATATGTATGTGAACTATCTGTAAATGCTTTTGTAATGCACATATTTTACAAATTTATGTATGCATGCATGTCTTTCTTATAATTTCTTATCATGTATGTATGAAATGTTATGCATGGAATCCTTATAAAACTTTGAAAATCAGCTTCAATTGTTAAATCATCGAGGGGGAACTGGGTCAGGGCTCAACGCCACTTAGGGAGTGGCATTTTCCACCAACACCACAGAGGGACTGGCGTTTGGTAGTAACGCCACTCTCCAACTGGCGTTGGTCCATAACGCCAGTCCTTCATCTTTAGGGTTTTTCTCCATGATTTTTACTCTGTTTTGACTCCTTCTCAAACTAGGACTTCCCCAGACTCCATGGTTTATAAATAGAACATTCTAGGACAGCTTTAAAACATCAAACATGCTCCTTAGAAGTTCTCTTAAATTGCAAACATGTTCCGGAAGTGTGCAAACACTCTTAGAAAACATCTGGGAAGCATGGAGACAGAAACCTGGAATTCTTTATACCAATTCCACCTAACAAAGTTCAGAGCTTTCTTGAATTTCCCATTAGACATCAAACTCCTTCATGCAGCTTCAGAATGTTGGAGTATCAAACATCATACCTTTCACTTCAACGGAGTTAAGTTTTGCCCCTTGTTTGAAGAATTCGAAGGCATCCTTAACAAGTTACACCGTTCTAATGCTCCTCTAGCACTTCCTTCGACTTGTAACCAAACTCTAGAATCTCTAGCTGGTTTCTTTGGACTAGTCCTAAGTCAGATACTTCCATGCATCGAGGGTCAATCTCTGCTGACTCAACCCTTATTGGAATTGGGGAGTTCCAAGCCAAAAAAACAGCAGGTCTTAGTAAAGGATCATTAGCTTCTGCCTTTATGCATAATTTCTACTAGTTTCTACTGAAGGTAGAGGTAACTTCCAGATTGCCCATGTACTAGAACAAGTTGAGAGCGGTCATAAGCCTTTCCCTATCATCTTGGCTGAAACCATAGTCGGCTTAGACTCCATCAAGCATACTCAACGCCTTTGAGGCAGCCCATTACTTCTTCAGGTATGCATTCTCTATGTTGCTTCTATATTCTTTCCTACTGGCCTTGACCAATTCATTCTGACATCTTCTTTAACCAGATCTGGTTGAAGGAAAAGCTAGGCGTATTGATGCCCCCGGAAAATCCTACAACCTAGAGGCCTCGTCAGTTTCAATCTAGAGGACATGTGCTATCCTAGATTGAACGTGCTACATTAGAAATTTCTGGTGGTTGGACCAGCTTTCTCCTATCCAGGAACGAAAAGTTAATCTGTTGGCATTGTCCATGGTGGAAAATAAGATTCGTTACTGTCTCTGTGATAGACAACTGTGTGCATATTGCTAGCTTTGGTACTGTCACCTTTTATACCCCATTCAGAGTCTACAGGCAGTATGGCAAGGTTCAGAGGGTATTGCATCCTGTTCCATCTTTCACTCCTTATGTTGTTACCCCATTCTTTTTGAGGTAAATTCGTTCTCGCTGGGCTTGTAGATCTTTTGCCAGGAATCTGAGCTTTACCCAAGGATCAACTACTGATGATGAAAAAAGGCTTGGGTGAATTTAGTGAGTGTTGTTGTTAACCTGTTTAATGCTATTAGAAATGTGGATCTTATGGCATGGCTTTATTTGCATGCTGAGTTATCTGATGATGAAGGCAAAGGTGCTGAATTGTATGTTACAAGCAACAGAAATAATGCAAAGAGAGCAAGAGAGGATGTAAGAAAGGAAATGAATGCAAGCTTTGATAATAAAAAGAAAGTAAAATGAAAACACTTGAGTTGATTTTGAATCAATTAAAACTAATTCAACAAGGAATTAAAAACAATTAAATAAATGCAATAACAAAAGCAATTAAGATTAAGAAACAACCAATAAAACAAGCACTAGAGTTCCGGGTTTCATTTAGAGGGAGCAATCAATTAACAATGTAAATCCACTTAACAAGAACTTCCGAAAGTGTTTTAATCCTCTGTTGAGGTAGAAAAACGTATTTGAATCAATCAACCATGTTAATCCATCAATGCACACTGATTAACATCCAAATCCATTAAGCAATCCTCCAAATCAAGTTTAGGTTAATCGCCGTGTCTGTATTAACATCTAAACAAGCTCAATTTCCAATTCCGGGTTACAACAATCCATTGATTCAATTATAACAAACATAGATCTAGGTGGCCAATCAAGATTAATGTTAATTAAGCACTTGAAAATTGAATTAAGTGAATGAAACAATGAAAAACTATATTAACAATAGAAATCCAAACATTGTCAATCGATTACTCCCCTACTATATTACATCCATCACTCTAGTAGGGGA
>CANYLF012779909.1:0-10642 GCA_948193215.1 Bocquillonia castaneifolia
TTTTTTTTAATCGAACTACATGGACTTTGATCCCGTCAAACGGGTACGTAGGCCTTCGGCATTTAAATTCCGAAGTCAAGTCCGATTTTTCCTAATTTCTTAAATCATTTTCAAACTCAAACTATGTGGACATTGATCCCATCAAACGGGTATGTAGGTGTTTAGAAGTCAAAAAAATTCCTAAGCTCAAGTCCGCCCTTTAAATTTTTAAAACGTGGACTTTGATTCTGTCAAACGGGTACGTAGGCCTTCGGCATTTAAATTCCGAAGTCAAGTCCGATTTTTCCTAATTTCTTAAATCATTTTCAAACTCGAACTATGTGGACATTGATCCCGTCAAACGGGTATGTAGGCGTTTAGAAGTCAAAAAAATTCCTAAGCTCAAGTCCGCCCTTTTAAATTTTCAAAACGTGGAATTTGATTCTGTCAAATGGGTACGTAGGCCTTCGGAACTTAAATTCCGAAGTCAAGTCTACTTTTCCCAAACATTTCTCAAATCTCTTTAAAAAATTCGAACTATTGATCCCCTCAAACGGGTACGTAGGCCTTTGGATACTGAATTTCGAAGTCAAGTCTGCCTCTTTTAAATTTTATTTTCAGAAATATCATCTTCAAAAATCATTTTTCATTACTTTTACAAATCAAGTACAATTTCCAATTTCCCAATTTCCCAATTTTTCCAATTTTTTCAAATTTCCTTAAATCATCATATTTCTGAATTATACTTTGGGATCGGGTATAATTCTTAAAATTAAATCATAACATAAAATTTAATTATATTTTGGAGTCAAATATATATATATTTTTAATTATTTTCAAATTCTTTATCAAAATTAAAACAAAGTATAAATAAATAATAAAAATATAAGCACAATTTAAGTACCAAGTTTAGGCATTGTAGGGGTGCTATAACCTTCCCTACACGTAACCGACCCCGAACCCATAAAATTGTTTACCAATTAAAGTGTTCCAATTGCACTCACAATGATTGGTGGTGACTCCTTTTTAAAAATAAAAATCAATCCTTGTCGCTAACTTTTTCGTTCCCAAGTCTCCACCAAAGTTAAAAAACCTAAATAAAAAATATTTAAACCGGAGATTCCCTCCTTCCAGAGGTCGGGGAGCGACAAAGGGCATACAATAGCATTTATTTTCCTAAATCTAACATCCAAATCACATCATAACATGGCAGTAACATTCATGGAAAACATGCATATTCACAGTACGTAAGAATAAAAAGAACATTCATAGTAACCCCAAGCAAATGCAAAACACAAACTAAACAATGAATGTAGATCATATTTACCTGGTTAGAATAACATAAAAAACAAGGAAATTTTTGGTATAGAAGACTTACAGCGTGGATTTGGAACGCCTTAGTTCTATCAGGCAGCTAAAACGGTCTTTTGGTAGTGGTTCAATGAACGTACAGGAAGTGACTTGAAACCCTCAGATTTCTGAATGGATTTTGGCAGAGCTTTGTCTCCAATAATCACCAAGAAATAAGAAAAGACCTTTTTTTCTAGAGAATTAGGAAGAAAGAAGAGGTTTGGGAAAATGGATATCATAAGTAGTAGAGTTTTTTGGGATCAATCCAGAGTAGAGAAAATGAACTGAAAGGTGCCTCTATTTATAGGCAAAGGTTGCTTAATTCCTAAGCACACTTTATGTCTTCTAATTACATTCAAACTCAGTGGTTAACTCTTTGAATGTTGACCAAGAATGAATCTAGACTTATTTGTGGGCTTTAGAAGAGTGTCAAGTGAGTTGGTATTGTTAAAGAGGTTAAGCGGTAGTCTTTCGTCAAAATAAACTATTGGAAAGGCCCCATATTGTAAGTGCTATAAGTATGGATCAAACCGGACCAAGCCTACTCAAAACCAGGCTCTTTAAGCCCACTTTCGTGATAGTAGCATTCCGGCCCTAACGCCACTAGGCCTAGTGGCGTTTGGGGCTCAACGCCACTCCACACAGTGGCGTTTAGAGCTCATTTAAGTCTACAGTAGCGTTAGGCCCATTTGAGGCTCTAAACATCCGAATTTGAAAAAGCTTTTTAGAGACACAAATGTGCAAAATGAGTCAATCTACTATGGATTAGTGTTTCAAGCCATTTTGATGCTTGTATAAAAAGTTATGATGAAAAACGTCTGAACAATGCACGGTTTCAAGTCAAAATAGCTTGTTTGGCTCAAAATGTTCTTTTTAAGTTTCAAAACCATTTCAAAATCATTTTTCATGATTAGGAGAGAGCTAAATCCATTTAATCACATGCTTTTCAAGCACAGATATCATCACTGGGTCTCTAAACTGCTTTCTCATTCCTACATCCAAAAATTAGATGTTAACAGTCAGTGTGAGCAAGAATCATTTGATACCACTCAAATGTTTTAGTGTAATATGGAAATGGACTAGAGGTCTCGGTGTAGAATTTTGCGCACTCAAAGGTTAATGAGTTGGCATATTTAGGTTCGACTGGCATGATGTAGTCGTGATAGGTAGGGATATAAGGATAATCCTGCTGTGTTTGATTTTCTAGTTTAAGGCAAACTTCATACGCCTTATCTTGGAGACGATGAATAATCGTCTTTTCTTTCTCTTTGTCTTTAGATTCAATAGTATTCATTTTCCTGTAAGAAATTCACAAGTAAGAAAATCTAGTAAAGAGTTAGAAAATCTAGTTTTCATTCTCAATTGTGGGTTTTTCTGTAGCATGTTTCTATCCCACTCTAATGTGGTTCTCCTGGATTTTAGTTTATGCCATCATGTACAGCCACCTTTTTACCTTCTGGAATTCCTACTTTTTACTTTTGTGTTCCTACTTTTTAGGAGTGGCTTACCTTTTTGCTTTATGTGTAACTCCCCACTATTTTTGCCATGTGGTGGCAGTTACTTTCTTCCCATCACTCCACTTTTAAGGCAATTATTATTCTTGCAGTTCCCTACCTTTTCCTTGGCACATTAGCTCTCCTGGAATTTAGCTTTGGTCTTCCTTAATTTAGCTCTATTGTACATTTTTTTTTAAAATGCAAAATAGTGCACCAACAACGATAATGCTAAAAAAGAATATTATAGTTAACAATAATATATTTCTTAGTATAAATATAGATACTTATTAACTCTAATGATAAATACAATTATTAGCATTTTTATCTATAATAAAATACATTTAGACACTGATTTTTTATTTTTTTTAGTGTTATAGGTTCATATTTTATTGTTAACCGTAAGTTATTACTTTTAATTTAATAATGAATGATTAAAATTGTATTAAGGGATAATTAGTGTAGTAAAAATAAAATATAGAAGATAAATGTATAATAAATAAAACTGAGGAGTAAACTAATATAATAGGATAATACCTCGGGTCATTGTAATTTACCCTAATCAAAATTAAACATTCCCATCGTTAATCTTTTAATTTACTTTCGAGTAAAAACATTAAATAGGATCCTTATATTTTTACCTTTTTGAGTTTCTTGATTAAAATTTTTAAGGTGAGACCTATATATTTTCTTTTAAAATTAAACAGTATCTAATAATATTAAATGGGAAATATTTTTTTAGTATTTTCTATTTTCAAACCCCAAACACTAATTATTATTTTTTTAAAAAAAATTAAAACAATTTATTTTTTATGAAACGAACAGGGCAGTGTCAAATGTGAACATAAGTCAGAAACATAAAATAGAAGACCATGACTACATTTCAACGGCCAATTTACTCGAGTATTAACGGATTCACACTATAAAGGCCATTGTTCTATTTGCACCTTAGCCTGAAGCAAGCAATTCCCTATCCTCATTCTGTAGATATTAGGAATACAAATAAATTCCTTTTAACCGTTATTATAGGAAGAAATGAAAAGAAATTACTTCACGTCTCCATTGTTAAGTTGTTAAGTTGTACATTCAGTCTTCATACTCCGTCTCTTCATCATCATCCTCATTGTTTTCTCCATATCTCCATGTATCATCAGCATTGTCACGGTCCTCTTCCTCAGTTTCTTCACTATCTTCTTCCTCGTAAGTTTCATCTTTAACAGGCCAAGGTTTTTTCACCACATTCAAAGTGGCAGCATTCGAACCTTTCCGTTGGTTGAGTTTTGTAGGCGGCATCTTCAAGTTTGGCTTGGGCCGTCTCTGTTTCTGGCTTTTACCGTTACTTCGCTTATCAGCATAAGCATCATCACCGACCTCATCGATCTTATTGCCACCATTAGGAGAGGCATTTTCAGCGTTTTCATCTGACATATGGTCAGGATGCTCTTTTCTCAAATGCAGTTTAAGCTTGTATTCATGTATGTAGGCCTTTATACAACCTTCATAAGGACAAGCATAAGGACGATCGGATGTTGGAGTGGCATAGACTCCAGCAGACGGCTTGGGAATTTTAGCAGTCTTCTCAGGAGGTGTCACATAGGCCACTGTTTCCACATTTGAATGCTGTAGCATTGATAGATATACCAAGATTCAGATTATTACTGGACGTTTGAAAACCCATCTTATCACTTAAATTTTAAGCACTAGCCATTTTTAGGATGGTTTGGTAACATGATAGGGGTCTAACTTTAAGGTTTCAACTTTCAAATAAATAAAAAAGTAGGAGACCATTTAAAATGACTATGCAGGAAAAATAAAAGGTAACCTTAAAACTTCTACTCAAATAAGCTAAATTATTGGCTTTTATTTTTTATTCTTTTTGAACCTTGGTATATATCTTCAAATTATTCTAAGTTCTAACAAATCAAACAAAGAAATTGCTTTCAACTCTCTCTCTTTTTATACGCTTAAAAATCATCAAACCATCAAAATTTCCTTTAAAATGTTTTATTCTTTAAATAATTTGAAATATAAATTCAATGTCATAAGCTTAAATATTTATAATTTAATTCTCAGTTTTACCAAAGGACACCACTGTGAATCAAATTTTTGTTTTAAAAGTCTTTTAAAAGAGGTCCATGACTTTCTGCACACAAATTCAATGTTATTGGAAAATTATTTTAGGGGCTGTTCCTTTTCTCTTTTTATTATTTTGCATTATATATATAATATATATACACCATAATGGTTTAAAATTAAACAGTGAATCTTTATTACCAAAACATTACTAGAGTGAGAAACTAACCTTTTCATGGTGAGCCGAAATGTGGTTCTTCAGCTTGTATTCATGAGCATATCTCTTTCCACATTCTGGATAGGGGCAGATATGGTAGTTTTCTTGTGAATGGGTTTTCATATGTGATCTCAGGTTGAAATCCAGAGAAAATGCCTGCAATTTTCCATGATCAAATTTGAAAAAACAGAAGAAAATGAGTATCACATAGAAATGAATGTGTTCACATACAAGAAACTTGAAGGTAATATCTCTAGTCCATAATGTACAGTGATAGTCACTGATAGAAGACACAAGAGACAGCAGAAGTCAAAACTCTCACATAGACCACTGAACCAAAGCAATAGATTCCTGTTCACTAGAGATATCTGTTCACTACTTCAAGCAGCTACTTCCTTTCAAGTTCTGAGTCATTTATTACACAAATCAATCCTTCTCCCAAAGAGGAGATCAACGCAATGGGGAAAGCATGCAAAAGAAGACTGCCTTGCTTCTCTTTGGTAAAAGCATGCTTATGATTGCTTGCATTAATTGAAAATTAAAACTCAATCTTCTATCTCTTCCCTCAGTTTCTAACATGCTTTTTGAAAAAGAAAACTGCCCTGCTTCTCTTCGGATAAAGAGTGCTTATGATCACTTGCATTTGCATATAGCAAAAGAATTTTGTGAGCAACCATACATGCCACATCTCCTTACCCACTACTCCAACATTCATGTCAAAAAAAGAATTCAACAACTATATATAGATAGTTACATTTCAATTCTTAAAATAGATGCTCTTTGTAGTGGCTTTGTCGAAAAAGGCAGATACAACAGTGCGACTACAAAGAGCATCTACATTAAAAACTGAAATGTAACTATCTATATGGTCAATGAATTCTTTTTTCGACATGAATCTTGGAGTAGCAGGGAGCTGAGGCATGTATAGTAGCTCACAAAATTCTTGTGCTCACAAAATTCTTGTGCTGTGTGCAAATGCAAGCAATCATAAGCACGCTCTACTCTATTCAAAGAGAAGCAGGGCAGTCTTCTTTTACAAGAAGCATGTTTGGGACTCAGAGAAGAGATGGACAGAAGATTGACTTTAAAATTTTTAAAACAGGACAGAGATGGATAGAAAATTTAAAACAGCCACAGAGATGAGGCAAAGTACAGACAGACGCTCTGCAACATATACAAGCCGACGTGCAAAATTCAAAGTTGGAGAATAGAAAATTGATTTTTAAGTTTTAATTATAATTGTGTAGCATAAGAAATTTTTCGCTCATAAATGTATATATTTCCAAGAACAGAAAATCAAAATGTGGCGAGAATATAGCATGAAAAGAACTAATTCTGGCTCACAAGAAAAACCCATAAGTTCAAATGGGTAGAAGCATCGAAAGTTATAAACTTCAATACCAGATGTCAAGTAATAAAAAGACAGAGCAAGGAAGAGAGTAAATAGATCTATCACCTTACCACAACCTTCATGAGGACATACAAAATCTTTTAAACCCGTATGAATTAAAAAATGCCTTTTCAACTTTGAACTATCTAAAAATTTCTGCAACATAAAGATACAACTGCATTAACACACATAATAAGTGATAACACAACAATAGAAAAAGTGATGTAGCAGAATAAAACTATGAAGTGCATTTCAATTAAGATTTTATTGGGCAATCATTATATGCTTGAAGAAACATAAGAAAACAATTATTTTGACACCTTTTGGCATCCTTCATAGTGGCAAACATATTGTTTCTCTCCATGGATTTGAGAATGCTTCCTCAAAGCACCAGCATCTATGAAGGTTTTTCCACAGCCCTCATAACTGCAAAGAAAAAGAACCTCAGTAGTAGGCTCTGGTTCTGGCTCTGGTGGTGGTGGTTCGTTAGCCTTCTCTTTCAAGGCCTTCAATTGATTTTCTACATGAACAGCAAAAAAAATAAAAAATAAAAAAAGAAAACAATTTGAGAAAAACTCAAATGTATAAGTGAACTTGAATCCTGATGAATGCATTGCATATGCTTATGGCTCATAGATTGAGACCTTATACAAATTGAAGATGAAACTGCTAAAGAACAATCCAAGCTTAAACCTTGCATTTAACATTAAAAACAAATCTATAGACCTATTTGCAAAGAACATTTCAATTTTAAACGAGAGGAATACTTGACAATAAGTGCAATTCACCTGTTACCCATTTCCAAAGAAAACACTTCCCAACTGTTGCGACAACATCTTGGGGCACCCTGAGAAAAAAAAATTGCTCAGAATTGTCAGCATGAGGCACAAACAAACTAGGATTCCATTCAAAGAAGCACTACAGAACCTTTACAGCCTAATAAGAAACAAAGCAAAACTGCAACAAATAGAAAAACTTCTCAAGTGTAGGAGGAAAAAAAACTCAGAATATGAAGTGAGAAATAAACAAGAAAAGGGCAGCTCGAATCACAATCCACTTCTAACAATGCAACGTGAAGTACAAAGAACAAAGGCCTTATATATACACCAGAATATAAAACACACACAAAGAAAAAGGCACGACTAAAGAACAATATACCTTTGTTCAATTTCAAATGGGAGATCAACAGAAATTCACCTCCTCACTCCCAAAAGCCAAAATTCGATACAAAAAACACTCAATTCAACTAAGTGACACTAACCCAGAAAACCTGGACTAACTAAATCACAATTAATTTAATCACACCGTAATCATATTAGAAGTTCACTTGATCCCATCAAAAGTCTTGAACTTTACTTCTTCTATACAATCAAGAAAATTGAAATATTAAACTATAATTATAAATACAGTAAGAAAATAAAATATTTTTAAAAAACGCAAAAAAAGATTGAAACTTTATAATTATTAATATTACCATTCTTTGACCCACTTAACAGCATGAGTCTTGGACTTGATAATTGGACGTCTCTCGAATAAATCGTATGTGACTTGAGTCTCCATTTCAGCTCTATCTCTTTAAGGCACAAAATTAGCATTCATTCTAAAAATTAGGGTTAGGGTTTTGACAATGAGAAACCACACACGTCGAAATATGGGTAATTGTAGAGAAGTAGCCGTTTTGCTCATGTTTGAATTTTTTTGGTTGGTCTGTTTATATATGTTTGGTTTTTTTGAACAGGAGTTTCGAACCGAGCCAACCAACGATCACTTTTTTTTTTTGGTAAAAGATACAAATAAGCCCAAAAATTTTACACCCGCGAATTTTTAAATCCGTAATGTTTGATTCAATACAACCATACCCTTCAACTCAAAAAATTTAATACAAATAAACCCTTCCTTCCAAAGTCATTAAGTTCTCCATTAATGTTTGACTTTGATCTTCTCTCTGAATAGTCTTCACCACCATTTTCACTTCCTTTTTCCCTCTTAATATACAACCTCTTTCTTTCTTTATCTTTAGTACCATATTTCATGGGTATCTTTCTTGCAATGCCAAGTCTCTTATAGCCACTTGCAATTCGTACAACTAGGATCGTTGGAAAAAAAAAAAAGAACAAAGATAACAACAACCGATCACTGTCTTTGTCAAACAAACATATTAAAATTAGAGACTTCACTTACAATCAACTCGTCGAAGCCATCAATGGGTTCTCGACAGACTACGTACTTTCAAGGCAAAGGCAGTCTTGAGACAATTTGCAAAGCCATTCTTAACCATGGTGAATTGATTGCAGCCGTCTAGAAAACACTCCTACTAAAAACTGAGATTGAAATTCTCTCCAAAATTCAACATCCATGTCTTGTTAATCTTGTTGGCTAATGTGCCAATGACACTAAAGTACTAATAATAATAATAGAGACAAGAAGAAACTACTTGTCGTTGAATATATGCCAAATACTACAATATATCTTCTCTACTCCTCTTCCAAACCTCCTGGTTGGACTAGACATCTCTGGTTCGCTCTTCAAGTAGCCAAAGCAGTTTCATCCTCTGCATGGAGTTCACCCGATGGTGATTCAAAGGAGACATTAAATCCTCTAATGTCTTGATCGATGTTAATCGGAAATTCAGGATTTGAGATTTCGGCCTTGTATTGAGAGGACATGTGGAGGATGTGCGTGTCAAGTGCATTATCAAAGTAATTTTTTAATGAGCCCACCTAACATAATAAACATCCAACAGAGTAACGGGTTATTGAAATGGTGCTAGGAAGGAAGGGTATATTTATACTGAATTTTATGAGTTGAATGATCCGATTATACTGACTCAAATATTAGGGGCTCTGGGGTGTAAATTTTAAGGGTTTATTTGTATCTTTTACCTTTTTTTTTATTTGAGGGATTTTTAGTAATTTTGAAAATGAAAGGTTGATTAAAAGTGCAGGCCATTTTTACTCTCTTATTTAGTTCCTCTTTCTCAAAACCATCTTAATTTTTTTTTTCCCATGTAGGATGTTCCAAATAATATGTATTTTTTAGATAAATCGATCCTTTTGGTATGTCAACTTTTTAAAAATTGACAATTTAGCGTTTCAGTTTTCATAAGTGACAAACTTATGTCTGAACTTGTTAATTATTTGCAAAGTAGTGTAACAGCCGGTTAACTCTTATTGAGAAGGTGACCTGTCAACACGTGGACTATTATTTTGTTGATGTGGAATAAACTATATTAAAAAAACATGTGATGGGCACATGCTAATAGATGGTAAAATGACCGAAAAACCAAAGAAAGAAAGACGTAATAGTAATCGTAAATTAAGAGTTAGATTAGGGAAAACGGAGTGAAAATGATAGAGAGAAAGTTGAAGTGTTTCTGCTACAAGTGAAGAACAAACAAGAAAATCAAATCTAAAAAACCAAGGTAAGTATCATTTTCAAAATCAATTTAGTGTAGAGAAACTTGCATTCAAGTGGATGTTGCTGAATATTATTTGAAAAGATGAAAAGGTAATTTCATTGTTTTTCAATAGGGGTGTATGGTGAAGAAAATTGTGAATTTAGACATTGATAATGATGGGTTTTATGTTTATTTAAAGTTGGGTTATTATAAATTTTAATGTAATTTAAATTTTATTACACAATCGAACTTAGATTAAAGTTTCTTGTTTGCAGTGAATATATTCATTTGTATAGTGGTGGCATATTTGTTGTCGATGAAGGCGGATCGAAATTGGGTTATTTCGATGGGATTCAACATCAAATGGATGTAGATGTAAATTGTAATACCTTGTACTTTTCTAAATTCTAACAAATTAATTTTAGTTGGGATTTCAATTTTTGCGTACAAAAGTTTTTGATTTTCTTTAATATAAAAGAATAATTATAATATTGGATAATTTATTACATATTTGGATATTCATATTTGAATAATACTTTGGTATTAAAATAAATTATTATTTTTGATTTTTGTGAAAAATGATATTATTATCTATGAGCTATAATTATATTCAGAAATTACTTTTCAAATTAAAATTTAGGAATTTAAAATTTAGTTTCATAAATTTTAAAATATGTTATTAAATTTATGTATACTTTACTTTATATGTAAATTTAATTACGGATTTTATGTAAGTTAAATTG
>CANYLF012780836.1:0-12814 GCA_948193215.1 Bocquillonia castaneifolia
ATGCTTGTTTTATGAGTTTTTATCTCTGTTTGTACATTTTCTGGGCTTGGTAAACCCGGAAACCCTATTTTCTGTCAAATCGTGCATGCTGTATGTTGTCTGGCAACCAACGCCACAAGCAGGAGTGGCGTTGGGCCTCAACGCCTATAGGTGAGTGGTGTTGGGCCCACACGCCAGTCCCCTTAGTGGCGTTGGGCCCTTTTTATTGCTCTTTGGTGCTGTTTCACGGAGATCGGTTGTGTACAGTAGTTTTCACGTGAAATGCAGCGATAAGGTAAGATCTGAACTCTCTTTGGTAATTATTTAGATGTTTTTATGCATGAAATGGTTAATAATGTCTATTCGATAATCGTTTTAGGTATAAAATGGTAGAAATCCTAGGTTGTGTTGTTGTGTTGGCTGTTATGTGCTTATATCACCTTTTGGATGTAAATTAACCCTAATAATGGTTGGTAACTCTTAAAATTAACCTTTGTTTGTTATTAGAAACGCAATATTGCATGTGTATATGTAAAAAGGTAGGTTATAATTGTTGTATACGTTTTATTGCTTTGTTAGAGGGAATGAATGTTGGCATAATACTAAGAGTGTTGGGTAAGAATCACGCCCGGGAATCGATACGTCCGATCCTTGAATCTCTGGGGTCAATGAATCCTTCATATTATTAAGAGGAATTAGGATATACACCTTGTAAGATATTCCCGATGCCGGTTCGGGTGGCGACTACCATTTCAACCCCGCAGCTGAACACACAGTGCTGCAGTTGCTAGTCATGGCTCAGGCTCTGAGGCAAAACCTCCTTGTCTGCAAAGGCAAAGGTGCAAGTTCCGGCTTGGAAGGTGTTGTAGGTTTATCTTCCTTGGGAGGTCGATCTAGAGGTTCAAACCTCTCCCTACGAACAAATCCTCGCCCTTCTAAATATTGAGCTTGAGCCTTAAGCTCCTCATCATCATCCTGCATGTCAGAACTCAATTGTAAATAAGTTTCTAGATGATCATTAGATATTTCCTTAGCACATTGCAATTCCAATAAAGGATCAATCACATCAACAATAAAACAAGCATCTAAATCCTCTATGGAATTAAAATGCCTAACAGCTTTTAAAACATCAAATTCTTCCTTAGCATCACCTAATTGTAAAGTTAGTTTGCAATTTTTCACATCAGTTAAAGCACCGGCAGTAGCAAAGAATGGACATCCTAGAATAATAGGTACATCTATGTTCTCACCAATATCCATAACCAAGAAATCAATGGGAAAGTAAAATTTACCGACTTTAACAAGAACATCCTCAATGATTCCTTCAAGATATTTCACTGATCTATCAGCGAGTTGCAATGACACCCTTGTTGGCTTTAAATCACCATTCTCCAAAGTCTTAAACAAAGACAAAGGCATCAAATTAATGCTAGCACCCAAATCACATAAACACTTATCAATAGTAAAAGAACCAATATTGCATGGAATTGTAAAACTCCCTCGGTCTTTCATCTTTGTAGGTAGTTTAGAATGATTCTGGATTATGGCACTCCATTCTTCAGTTAAAGCTATAGTAGCTTTCTCCTTCAACTTTTTCTTCCTACTCACAATTTCCTTCAAATACTTTGTATAGGAAGGTATTTGAGCAATGGCTTCAGTGAATGGAATGTTGATTTGAATCTTCTTGAACATCTCTAAGAATTTATTGAAGTTATCCTCATCCTTCCTCTTCTTTAGCCTTTGAGGAAAAGGTACTAGTGGTACAACAGGAGTAGTAACCACTTCACTCTCCTTAGGTTGCTCTAATTTCACGCTTGGCTCCTTGTCATCCTCCTTAGGTGGTGCCAAGTCTCCCTCTTTGTCACCTTGCTTTGTTGCATATGGCTCCTCTAACACCTTGCCGCTCCTCAATTGTATAGCCATCACCGTCTCCTTAGGATTGACAACTGCATTGCAAGGCAAAGCACCTTGAGGTCTTTCTTGCAATTGCTTAGCTAGTTGTCCAATTTGTTGCTCAAGATTTTGAATGGTGACTCCTTGTTTTTTCACAATAGTGTCTTTATTCTCCATATATTTGAGCACCATATCTTCAAAAGAAGGCTTAGCTTGTTGAGGCAGTTGTTGCGCTTATTGTTGAGGCGGCACTTATTGATGTGGGGGTTGATATGGTTGCCTTGGTAAGAATCCAAGAGCTCATTGTCGAGGTTGACTAGGTTGATTTGAATCCTTCCAAGCAAAGTTGGGGTGGTTGCGCCATCCTAGATTATAGGTATTGGAATACGGATCATTCCTAGGTTGACGGTTCCCATAATTGCCCACATAGTTTGCCTCCTCTCCATTCTGATTTCCATCATAAGTGCAATTGGCAGATGCATGCCCAAGTTGACCACAGAAGTACCAAGCTTCATTTGTAGGAGGATTAGGTTAACTTGATTCTCTAGCCAACAACATTTTTACATGCTTAGAGAGATCAGCCACATGGTTGAGCATTTCTGAAGATGACTGATCACTTGAACAATTCCTCCTATTCCTACCAGCTTTCATTTATGAGTTAGTGGTGAGCATCTTGAAGATATCCCACATCTCCTAAGAAGTCTTCTCGCCCATGCCAATACCGACATGAATGTCCACCAAATTCTGCCAATTATCACACAATCCATCATAAAAGAAAGTCACCAATAGATTAGTGGGGTATTGGTGATGTGGACATTGAGTAAGATAGCCTTGGAATCTATCCCAAGCTTCATGGAAAAGTTCACCATTATTTTGGCAAAAAGTGTTGATCTTGGTTCGCAGCTCTGTAGTCTTGCCTTGTGAATAGTATTTGGTGATGAACTTCTTGTAGACATCATCCCAAGTCCTCATAGAACCTTCAGGCAAGTTCATGAACCAAGTTTTGGCTCTATCCTTCAATGCTAGAGGAATGCATCTTATCCGTAGTTCAAGTTCTGGAACACCGTTCAAAGGAAAAGTTGCAATGACACTGCATAATTCCCTCATATAAGCTAATGCATCCTTGGATGGTGGACCATGAAAGTGAGGAATCATGTTGAATTGAAGAGTCTTCAAGTCATAATTCCTTGTAGCAGCACTCAAAACAATGCATGAAGGGGATGCGCTAATAATAGGGCATTGAATATTATGACGATAGGCCCTATTATCGCCATTCCCTTGGGGTGGAACTCGTGGAATTCCTTACGGTGGAACAAACCATGTTGCCACCCATCTTGTTGTGGAGGACGTTGAACATTAACAATGGGGAGTAGTGGATTAACGACTACTCTAATGGGTGGATTAACAGCTCTATTCACACCATTATTTCCTCTATTGTTACCATTAGCACCATTGTTTCCACTATTGTTGTTGATAAAGTCCTCATTGCCATCATTGATGTCTTCAACATGTCCATCAGGTGGGTTTAATGGTAACCCAATTTGTGGATCACCTGGATTCCTCGTTTGACTCATCTCGCACACTTAGACTTCTTTTTCGAATTCTCTAGCTAACTTCTTTCGACGATTTGCTGAATGAATAGCTCAGCACGTGCGTTTGATCTCAGGATTCAAAGGTTCTAACTCTAATGAATCAAATTTCTTTGATTGATTTCGAGTTTCATGCACTACCTGAAAATCAACACAAATCCCAAACTCAGCAACTTAAAGTAAAAGAATAAATATACAATACGTAACCGCAAAATAACACTCCATTGTTGTCCCCAGGAACGGTGCCAAAAACTTGACAACTCTTGCAAGTGTACGTAATAGTTGTAGTATATACTCGGAGTACGAGGTCAAATCCACAGGGACAAACGTGGAAATCTTTTGATTATGGGCATAATTGACAAGAAAGTAAAATGAAAACCCTTGAGTTGATTTTGAAATCGTTTTAAAACTAAATCCAGCAAAGAAATCAAAAACAAGGAAATAAACACAATAATAAAACAAGTAAGATTATGAAATAATCAATAAAATAAGCACTAGAGTTTAGGATTTCATCTAGAAGGAGCAATTCAATTAACAATGCAAATTCATTTAAGCAAGACTTTCTGAAATTGTTTTAATCCTCCGTCAAGTTAGAAAAACGTATTTGATTTAATCAACTATGCTAATCCATCAATGCACACTGATTAAACAATCAAATCCATTAAACAAATCTTTAAATCAAGTTTAGGTTAATTGCCGTGTCCATATTAACATCTAAACAAGCTCAATTTTCAATCTCGGTTCATAATAACCCATCGATTCAATCATAAACCTAACAAACATAAATCTAGGTGGCCAATCAAGAAATATGTTGATAAAGCACTTCAAAATTGAATTAAATGAATAAACCATGAAAAACTATATTAAAATAGAGATTCAAACATTGTTAATCGAGTTACTCCCCTACTAGATTACTTCCATCCCTCTAGTAGGGGATTTAGTTCATAATCATTGCAAAAACTAAATAACAATCCTTAACAATCAATAAAAAAATTAAGATAAACATAATAGATACAAAGGAAGAAGAACTTAGTCTTGGGAAGAACAAACAAAGCTTGAATCTTCACAAATCTCTTGCAAATCCACCTTTGATCTTGAGAAAAGAATGTTTCTAAGAGTTTTCTCTCCTAAATAACTTAAACTAAATGCGACATCACCCCCCTAAAAAAGTCTAATAGAGTTATATATATAGTACATCTCAAAAATACCCAAAAACCCTAAAAAATACACAAATTCTCGTGTTTTTTCAAGGCTGGCCGGCTGGGGCATCGCTGCTGGCAGGCTGGGGCATCGCTGCTGGTATAAGGGTGTTTTCTGGGTGCTGCCGGCCAGGTGCCAGCTAGCCCTAGAAATTTCATCTGTTTCCTCTAATTTTCTGCCAGAACTGGCCCGGTGCCGGCAGTGTGAAATTTCTGACTTTTTGTGACTGTTTCGACTCTGAATTCACTCGATTGATCCTAACACTGAAAAACAAAAAAATATGAACAAATAAGTGCGAAATCCACTCAATTGGCTAAGAATTTGAACATAAAAACAATGAATAAATAAGAATAACAATCGATTATCACCCTCATAATAGAGGTAGGTTACCGCTTTTGGGTAGAGAACGAGCTTTTAAATTGACATAGTCTCCTCCTTCGATGACCCAAAGATATGAGAAATGAGTTTTACTGATAAATCAAGCTTCAAAGACTTGTGTGTGTGTGCTCTCTTTTTCTTTCCTTTCTAAATGCTTCTCTGTCTCTCTGTTTCTCTCTAAAAAGTATCCTCCTTCCTCCCCCCTCCAAAAAACATCCCCCTTACAGTATAAAAACTTAGGGTATTTATAGGAGAAAAAAGAATCTTCCTCAACAACTTGTTCAAGTTGCAGCATGGGTATAGGCCAGTGTAGGTTTATGGGTTTCGAGTACACTACTGATTCATGCATCTTGCCCCATAACCTATCATATCAAATTGATCATCCGGTCAGATCTTTGATGATCATCCGGCCAAATGATCATTAAAGAGCTAGCTGGGCCTTTTGGGCTTAAAATGAGCTTTTGTGACATATGGGCAAAGTGGAAGTGATGGCGGTTAGGCTGGATCATTGGACATCCAGTCGAACCATCAATGGGCCTGAAATTCATTTTGAAAACATTTTTAGTCCTTCAAATCATTTCTACAAGAAATTGGGTGACAGAGCCCGGTTAGACCGTATTCACCACTGGGCTCCTACGCCACTTCCACGTACCTTCATCCAAAAATTGAGTGTCTATAGTTGCCCCCACTTTGTCAAAGTTTAGCAATGTTAGTCAATTAAATGTATAAATGAATGACAAGGCAAAGTAAACAAACATAAATAGGCAAATAAAAGGATACAAAAAAGGATACTGCCCGTGTGTTCTATAGTCATCATCGAAATGTCAGAGGTAGCCCATCCACAGCTTAGTCTAGGACACCCTATGGTCTGTCTAGACAGGAAACCTAAATCATTAGTAGCCTAGGTGGTCATCGGGAGTTACCCGGAAAGCCTAAGACATGCTTAGGTCTGCTAGACTGGGAATCTAGGTCGCTGGCAACCTAGATGGACATCCAGACAAGCTCGAAAAGCCTAGGACACGCCTGGGTCTGGTAGACTAGGAATCTAGGTCTCTGGCAACCCAGATGGACATCGGGACTAGCCCAGAAAGCCTAGGATTCTCTTGATCGACCAGACTAATGAATCTAGATCATTTGCAACCTAGATGGACGTCGGGACAAGACCGGAAAGCCTAAGACATGCCTAGGTCTGCTAGACTAGGAATCTAGGTGTCCGACAACCTAGATGGACATCACGACAAGCCCGAAAAGCCTAGGACATGCCTGGGTCTGCTAGAATAGAAATCTAGGTCTATAGAAACCTAGATGGATGTTGAGACAAGCCCGAAAAGTTGAGGTCATTCTTGGGTCTACTAGCCTAGGAATCCAGGTCTCTAACAACCTAGATGGACGTCGAGACTAGCCCGGAAAGCCTAGGATTCTCTCGATCGACTAGACAAAGGAATCTAGATCATTGGCAACCTAGATGGACATCAGGACAAGCCCGAAAAGCCTAAGATTCTCTCGATCGACTAGAAAAGGGAATCTAGATCATTGGCAACCTAGATGGACGTCGAGACAAGCCCAAAAAACCTAGGATTCTCTCGACCGACTAGACAAGGGAATCTAGATCATTGGCAAGCTAGATGGACGTCGGGACAAGCCCGAAAAGCCTAAGACATGCCTGGGTCTGCTAGAGTAGGAATCTAGGTCTCTAGTAACTTAGATGGACGTCTGGACTAGCCCAGAAAGCCTAAGACACGCATGGGTCTGTTAGACTAGGATTCTAGGTCTCTGGCAACCTAGATGGACGTCGAGGTTTACCCAAAAAATGTAGGACACTAGAATCCTAAAGAATTTTGATGAATTCTAGATGCTGTTGAAGCTTTTGATCTTCTGAAGGATTTTGTTGTGAATGACTTGTCATCGATTTGTAGCTATGTTACTGAGGTTGACTCGTTCATCATTTTTTTGGAAATGACTTACTATTATTGTGTATTAACCCGTCAATTTGTGGCAAATTTTCTTGCGTTGACCTGTTCTTCATAAAAAAAACTTCCAGAAGTGGCTTGCTATCATTTTATTGATGATGACTCATCTGTCATTTGTTTGAAAATCTCATCAATTTCATTGGTGATGACTTGTTCATCTTTTTCTTAGAAATTTTGTAAATGTCTTTCTGTCGTTTCAATTTTTTGAAATTACACTTGGGAGTTCTGAAAAATTATTTGAGGCTTTGCTACCTCCCTGAAAAATATTGTAGCTGACTGTAGAGTTGTCTAGAATTTTTCTAAAGTGTTTGGTGTAGCTAATTTGACTTCTGGGCTAAATTACAATAGTTTAAGACTTGATCCAGACTTGTTTGTCCCAAACTTTCTGATTTCTAATCGAATTCGCAGGATTTAAACTTTCAGGGACTAAAATGGTAATTTGACCCTCATTTTTCACTTGGAAACCGCCACTTCCTTCTTTTATTTTCTTCTCTCTTTTCGGTTTCTTCTTTTTCATTTACTCTTAAAAATTAATTTGCTATTAATTCTTCCCTTGATTATTCATTTGTATTTGGATTTCTGACAAAACCTAATCACCTTCATCATCTTCTTCTTCTTCCTATTTGTTTTCATTTTCCTTTTTTCTTTCTTTTTCTCCTTCTTCGGCCGGTGGTGAAAGAACTCCCATGTAGGGTGAAAATCAAGCAATCTTACTAGCTGAGGAAGCTTCCCCACTGGTTGTAGATGTTTTAAATCTATTTTTGATTGTGCATGCTCCATTTATGAGGAGGATGAGTGTGTCCATGTACCCGATGCTTGTGGCTTGGAAAGAGGTGTGGAGATCGAACCCTTGATGAATTTGGGAGCACAAATCAATTGTTATGCTTCATTACAGGTAGGTCTTCATTTCCCAGTACTTTATTGAATTCTTGGTTATTGTTGGCGTGTTTTTGTGCTTATTTGGGTCTGTTGGTTGATTTATAGATTTGGCTAGACCTTTGTGATCATCCAATCAGATGTTTGAAGGTTCGACCGAATGTTCTCGCTTTGTCTGGATATCCCCGTTATGCATGTATATAAGTTCCAATGCTTATGTGTTATGTGTTGGACTTTTGCTAGTACTCTAAGGCCCTACACAGGGTTGTTTTGTGCATTGTAGTGTTCTGCCCTGTGTGTAGACTTATATGTAAAGGTTCGGCCACATGTCCGTCAGGCATGTAATGGTCCGGCCAAATCATTGTGATCATCTGGCTGGATGTTCAATGATTCAGCCGAATCTATGGACTATCTATTTGTAGAAATTTTTTGAAGCCTTTAACTCATTCGTTATCAGGCTGTGACTATGCTGTTAACTGTGTGTGACTGTAATACATGTCTGTAAGTATGTTAGGGTCTGTGACCCTTGTGTTTTGCACACGTTCGTGCGTTATTCACTTATCTTTGGCCCGTTTGCCATGGGATTTTGTGTTATGACTTAAAACCTGTTTGTTTTGCATTATGATCATATTACTGCCTACGTACGACTATAACATGTATGTGAGAGTGTGATTGGGACTGTGATTCTAGTGTTTGCATGCGTTCGTGCATTTTGTCTATTTCCAAACCCGTTTGCCCTGTGAAAATGTGTTAACTTATTTGTTTTGAACTGTGATTATTTTGTTGTGATTCTATTATGTCTATGCAAGCATTTGGATGTTTGAAACCTCATTTGTGTGAGTGGTTTGTGGACTTGGCACCCGTTTGTGCTTTTTAGAGCATTTTTGGCTGGTCGCCGTGTTTGTGAATGCATGTTCGACTTATAGTGATTTTTCTTTTGCAACGGGAGTCGGTTATGAACTTCTTCCAGTTTAACAATCTATATGACTTCAAGAAGGCTTGGAATATTCTTCCCGAGTCTATCTGGGCTAGAGTCTGTCGCACCAGCTTGGACACGTTCATGATGGCACTTCCAGACCAACTGGGTCATGTTGACCATATCTCTACCTATGCTTTGATGGAACGGTGTATGTGTAGTACCCACACCTTTTACCTTCCTTATGGGGAGTATACGCTTACCCTTGGGGCATTTACAGCTGTGATAGGGGTCTGTTATGCCGGTAACAAGATTCCTTTTAATGGTGCTCTTTACTTCACTTCCATGGTGGAGAGAAATGCATACTTCATCATCATGTTCGGCCACTAGCCTGTCTTTCGAGATCATGACACATGGATTGTCTATTCCAATATGCTGGAGTGGCTTACACCATCCATCTAGGAGGATCCGGATGGTGTCTAGAGGTATGCTGAGCCGATTACAGAGGTATACTGAGCCGATTACATAGGTATGCTGAGCTAATTATAGAGGCAGGCCGAGACCAAATGGCCAGGATCTTTCTGTTTCACTTACTGGCAAGTACTTTATTCTGCAATGAGACCAGCAGCCTATGGAACCATTTCATGCCCTTGCTGAGGGACTTGGATGCCATGATGGCCTATGATTGAGGGTTTGCTACCCTGGATCATCTGTACTCTTGCTTGGACAGGTTCTCCATGGGGTACAAAAAGCTAAATGGTTTATGGCATACTGTTTAGGTAAATATTTCTTGTTTTATCTTTTCTTCGATAGTTTATGAAGCTGTTACTAATCCTTTGTTGTTTTTAAAAATTTGGGCAATTGAGATGGGCCTGTTGAAGAACTTTCGCTCCATAGGAGTCCCCAGGATGCTGTCTGCCCTTCGAAGATGGGGTGCTTCTCGCAATACGACCCTACAAATGGACTTAGCTGGTCACATTAAGGTCTTGAATGAGCTTACTCACACCAAGGAATATGTAAGTATTTCCTTGTAAGCTTTGCATTTTTTTGTTTTCTTTGTCATGTGTTCTAACTCCAGATTCTTCTTGTTTGGCAAATTAACTTTGACTGGATGGGTGATGCTGAGAGGTTGCCCGAGTATATGACTGTTTCCTTGGAGAAGGATGATAGGAGGCTCTTGCTGGAGGGGTCTAATTTTAGGATGTAGTTCTTGGGAGAGAGAGTCCATGAGCAGACTTGGGAGACTGAGAGAGAAATGGTTCCTCGAGGCCCTTTTTATGACATGTTCTGGACCCACAGGATGTTTGATCGCCAGGTCAGCCACTGGATTCTTGGCGAGGATGCTATGGACTTCATGGTTGAGGACCATAGGTACCCTGTCTTTCTTGGAGAGCTCCTGTTTACTAGCTCTACTTATGCCTTTAGTGAAGGCTATGGCTGTAAGTCTTTGCTTGCTTTCGATTCTCATGCTTTTTGTCCTTAATCTGTCTTGACCTTTCCAATTATTTGTTTAGGCTCGGAGAGAGCTGTGACTAGGTATTAATAATTAAATATTAATAAAATAATAATTTATTAATAAAATAATAATTATAATTCAATTAAAATAATAATTCAATTTAAATACTAAATAATTAAATATTAATTAAACATTATTAAATATTAATTAAACATTCATATTCAAAATTACTAAAATAAAAAAATAATAATAATTAATATTAATTTTATTATAATTAGAATATAAAAAATCTATGTTAAAAAATATATATATAAAATATTGAATTGCAGATAAAGAAATAATAAAATAAAATATTGAATTGCAGATAGAAAATAAAATATGATAGAAATAAGAAATAAATAATTAATAAATGAAAATGAATTTGAATATTTTTTTAAGGCCATCCTATGGTTGTTCAAGGATCCTTTCTTGCATTATGTTAGATATCAAGGAAAATCCATTTTGGCTTCAAAAGATAGGCCACCTCTGATGAAAAAATTGAAATAGTACTTTGTCAATTTATGTCAATGTCATTTTTATGTATGGTTGCAACCAGAAAGATCTATATAAATTCATTATCCAAACATTCTCTCAACTTTTTGGGCTATCTTTCAAATGTACAATTAAATCCTTCGTTAGCACGGAATCAAATTCTAGAAAACTCGTTTATAATAGATAAAGATAATACTATTAAGATACTTCGGCAGCAGGTGCGACTACCGGTGCTCAGGGTCCATCTAGAAGAGGTGCTGCTACGCCTGGCCAGAGGGGGAGGATTAGTGTTGGGTAGGTTACGTCTTTTCCCCCTTCGACCTTTACTTGTTGCACTCCGAAGGGTATTAAGGAGCAAGTCATTGAGCCGTCTATGGATCATCGGATGGTTGTTTTGCCCGGTGTTAGCCATGTAAGTATGCTGCGGTTGTCCTGCATATTGCCTCTGAGTTCTAAACCTTCATACTTCTCTTGGCCTTCTGTTCTTTATTGTAGGTTTCCATTGATGATGCTTATCAATTGGTCGGTATGTTTCAGGCCTGCAAGTTCCTTGCTATGGAGCTATGTACAGCTTGGCAGACACCGGTGGCCAAGAAAGATGTAGAGATAGCCCTCTTGAAGACTTAAGTGAGGTAGATGTCGATTGGGCCGAGGTCTCCGCCAGAGGAGGACTCTTCTTTTTCAAAGTCTGAATCCGAGGAGGAGGAGGAGGAGCAGGAGCCTGCGAGACGTGTTCACCCCAGGAAAGGGTGATCTTCCTTGTTTGTCCTGAACATTTCTAGGTCTTCGTTAATGGGCGTTCATTTGGCCCTTTTATTTTGAACATTTTTTGATGTTGGTTGTGCTTCCGTAGGCAGCTTTTATTGAACCTGTATGTAAATGTAAGTATACACATGCATGTTTGGGATGCTCTGGATCTTCTGGATGTCATTTGAATGCTTTGTGTTATGATCATATGTTGATGTATGGTTAGTGTTAGTAATAGTGCCCTAGGCCTATTGTATGGACATGGTATTTTGACTATTAATAAATATTGAATTTATTATTATCATAATTTGCATGTTTATTATATAATAATGTCCTTGAATAATATTATTAATTATTATAAATGTCCTTAATCGATTATTGTTATGGGAATAACAATAAATTAAGATTAGTATGAATTTTGATTGATATTCATGAGATGAATATGACTATGAGATACAAATCAAATTTATATGTATTTGTTGAGAACAAATATTGGACAGACCCGCCTTGAGATTAATACATGGATCAAATTATAAGTTAATTTCTAATAGTTGTGTCATTAAATCCTTAAACCTGAAATTACTATGGTTCTCAACATGAGAACTGTTATGTTTTGACATAATCAAATGTTGTCTTTAACCGGATGATTATAAAGGTTATGCTTGAACATAATAAGAATCATGTAGTGAGATATAAGTAATTAAGATGGAATTTGTCCCTCTTATTATAAGAGAGATATTTCTGGGCCCCTCGACAATTGAGACTGAGAAATGCATGGTTGTGCTCAAATGAATTAATGGAGATCAATATCATTTGTTTAGTCAGTCTAATTGGGTTTCAAGAAATTAAAGATTGAACGATATAAGGTTGACTTATTCCATGCCTTATATTCAATCAAGATATCATGAGACAAAAGGATTATGTCATCTGCTATATTAAGGTTGTCTTGGATCATGAGCTTTTCATTTAACTTGGGTAGTCATAATGTCTTGTTAGAGGCCACTTATGACTTGTAGGCTCAAAATGTGATTTATGCTTACTGCTAACGTTAATTGAACCTATAGGGTCGTACACTAAGAATGAACTAGAATGGTTATGGCTATTATTGTCTAGATTTGATTTACCTTATGGACAATAACTCACCAAGCAAAATAATTACTCTCTGTTGTAATTTAAAATAATAAGATTATTTTAAATAATTAAAATATGGATAGGTTTTGGTTAAAACATAAAGTCCTTATTTGATAAGGATTAGAATTTAAAATACTTAATATTTAAA
>CANYLF012781794.1:0-18174 GCA_948193215.1 Bocquillonia castaneifolia
TGGGTTGATTTGTCAAAATAATGAGGATTAAAGAGATAATTAATATGATTTGAAGAGTATAAAAGGTGGTTAAATAAATTAATTTATTAAAATTATTTTTTTATAATTTTTAAAAATATTTTTAATTAATTTTTTTAAAAAACATTAAATAAATTAGCAACGGCCAAATTCCGTTGCTAATATTAGCAACGGAAATATCCGTCTCTAATTAGCAACGGATTTAATCCGTTGCTAAATCCGTCGCTAATTAGCAACAGATTCAATCTGTTGCTAATTCCATCGCTAATTAGCAACGGCCCGTCCTCTTTTTCCCTTAGCGATGAGGTTTTTAGCAACGGACTAAATCCGTTGCTAACAGAATTAGCGACGGATTTTCTAGAATTAGCAACGGATTTAATCCGTTGCTAATCCGGATTTTTCTTGTAGTGCGTTACTGTAGTAGAGTATTGTTCATTTTGCAATGTAGATAGGTAATATTCATTTGTACTGTAGCAGGGACTATTCATAATTACTGTAGTAGAGTACTATTCATGATACTATTCAAGTAAAATAATGGGAGCTAATCTTTGCTTAGAAATTTTGTGATAGAAGCAATGGCGACAAAATTTGAGATTGAAAAATTCAACGGAAGAAATTTCTCACTTTGAAAATTAAAGATAAAGGTTATCTTGAGAAAAAGTAATTGTCTGGCGGCAAACAATGAAAGGCCGAAGGAAATCACAGATGATAATAAGTGGAACGAGATGGATGGGAATGCTATTGCAAACCTTCATCTGACACTTATAGATGTGATCTTGTCTAATATAGAAGAAAAGAAGACAACAAAGGAGATATAGGACCATCTCATCAAACTGTACGAGGCCAAGTCATTACACAACAAAATTTTCCTTAAGAGGAAACTTTACACCTTGAGAATGTCAAAAAATTGGTGAAAGAACAAGGAGGACAAGCAGATAGGTTCACAACAATTGGAAGCCTTAACGATGATGAGAGGGAGATCAACAAAACGTGGCCCAAGTGGGAGTAACAATCATGGTAAGTTAAAATCAAGAAGTAAGAAGAATTTTAAATGCCACTATTGTGGTAGGAAAGGTCATTTGAACAAGGACTGCTGGAGTTTGAAGAATTCCAATCCTCAAGGGAATGTGGCAAGCACTTCAGATGATGGAAATGTATTATGTTGTGAAGCAACAATATCAACGAAAAGCAGGAAGAAATTTATTGATGTATGGCTTCTTGACTCAAGAACAACTTATCATATGACCTCTCGAAGAGAATGGTTCCATCATTATGAACCTATCTTAGGAGGATCTGTGTATAGTTGTGAAAATAATGCCTTAAAAATCAAAGGCATTGGAACCGTCAAATTGAAGATGCAAGACGATACAGTCTGCATTATTCAAGGAGTGCGACATGTGAAGGGCCTAAAGAAGAATTTGTTATCTCTAGGACAACTGGATGATCTTGATTGTATTATCAAAGTTCTGAAAGGAATCATGAAGATTAGCCTAAGAGCGCTTGTAATTATGAAAGGAGAAAAGATTGATGCAAATTTGTATATGCTTTTGGGAGAGACTGTGCAAGAAGTAGCAACATCTGTTGCTTCAAGTAGTTCAAGTGAGAGATCTACAATGGTATGACATCAAAAGTTCGTACATATGTCTAAACAAGGCATGAAGGTTCTTGTTGAGAAAAATCTACTTTCGGGTCTTACAAAGCTAACACTACCTTTTTGTGAGCACTACATAACAAGCAAGCAACATTGACTAAAGTTCAACACATCCAATTCAAACTAGAAGCAAGACTGTTCTAGAATTAGTTCACTCTGATGTATGGCAAGCACCAGTTTCATCACTAGGAAGAGCGAAGTACTTTGTGTCCTTCATTGATGATTACTCCAGAAGATGTTGGGTGTACCCTATCAACAATAAGGTAGATGTGTTTACAACTTTCAAAACTTACAAAGCGCGGGTGGAACTTGATTCAAGCAATGAGATTAAGTGTTTAAGGACAGATAATGGAGGAGAGTACACTAGTAATGAATTTTGATAGCTTTTGCAAGCAAGAAGGCATCAAGATGCAATTCACTACGGCATACACTCCATAACAAAATAGAGTGGCAAAGTGGATGAACAGAACTCTGTTAAAAAGAACAAGGGCAATGTTGGGAGCTGCGAGCCTAGATAAGGCATTCTAGGCAGAAGCAGTCAACACCGCCTGTTATGTGATTAACCGTTCTCCATCTACAGCAATTGATCTAAAGACGCTGATAGAGATGTGGATTAGGAAGCCAGTTGATTATTCAATCCTCCATATATTTGGAAGTCCTGTGTACGTGATGTATAATGCCCAAGAAACTACAAAGTTGAATCCAAAATCCAAGAAGTGTTTGTTCTCGGGATATGCTGACGGTGTAAAGGGGTATCGCCTGTGGGATTCCACTGCCCACAAGGTTATAGTCAGCAGGGATGTAATCTATTATAATATTATAATTTCGAAGCTAAAAGAAAATTTTCTAAGCCGATATTGCGCCACGTATGATTAATGAGGCGTTAAAATATTGCCACATGGAATTTCTTTTTTAATTTTTATAATAATTTAAAACATGTCCCTTTTCAAGTGCGATTAGGACTATATTTTTACTAATTTAATATAATTATAATAAACATATATCCTTTTCCAAATATGATTAAATGTAATATTTCAAATCAAACTCTAGTAAGTTAAATTAAACTATACATAGGCTTATACATCATTAGAAAACTTAAATAAACTACATAGTTTCTTTTAAAAAAATATATTATGTTTTTTTAATTAAATTTTTTCTTTTTAATTTATTATGCTTTCATTATGGTCAATTTTTTTTATTGAAAGCTTTATATTAATATTGAGCTCATAATTTAAATAAGGTATGCATTTTTCCTAAAAAAAGGTACATTTTTTATTAATTCATTATTTATTATTATTTATTTTTAAAAATGAATAATTAATAGTAATGATTCACTCAACGCGGGGATAGACGGCTAGTATTAATAAAATTATTAACAGTAGTCATCACAATAGAAGTAATAGTATTATCAGCTATGTTTTTTTTAGGAAGCGTATTATTAACTATGGATAATGCTATATGTCTATGTTAGTAGTAGTAGTAACAATAATAATAAATATTATTTATTATTTTAATTATACAAAAAGTATATTAATTTGAATAATAATAATATTATTAATGGTGGTAGTATTATATGGTTTTTGCATAAAGAAAATACATGATTTTGATAATCCACTTTAACATTAAATTAATGAATATTTTGGTATGTTTGATTTTTTTTGGGAGGGTACGTTCAATATTAAGATATTAAGGTAAAAAAAATGTATAATAATCTGAAATATATTAATGTAATGGAGTACTTATCAAAAAAATATTTAATGTAATGGAGTATTCTTAGTAATTACTAATTAATTCAGTCAAAAACAAGTAGTTTGTTAAAATTAGGCAGATAGTTAAGTTTGATTTTAGGATAAGTCAAGAGGTGATTTAAATTTAAATGGAAAAAATTTTCAAAAACCTTAAAATTTACCTAATAGCATTTATGTCTTTTTAAAATGAACTATTGTAGTAAATGCATCATTATCTTTTATTCAATAAATTAACATCCCAAATTGGGATGTCCCAATAGGGATATTTATGTAATTACAAATTTTAAAATGCATGTGTTATAATTTAAAAATTAATTAAGATGCATTGAAAAACTAAACAAATTTAAATTGAAATAAATTTTTACCCCTACTGGGACGTCCCAATCTGGGACGTTAATCAATGTCCTCTTTTATTAATGAAGGTAAAAGATCTAAATGACCTATCTATCCAAATAGAATCTATGTACATGGCTTTATTGAATCAAATAATTCGTTAAAAAAATCAAATAATTTATTTTAGGATGGAGATATGACATGCTTAATAATTTTTTTTTTTTTTGCCCAACTCTCCCACTTGTTGGGTTAATAATTTATGTATATTTTTTTTTTGCCCATTTCTTCCCCTTGGTGCATCAATAGTCTCCTCTCTTTGTCCCTCATGTTTCTTTCATCTCTAATCATTTTCTGTAAATGAATTATGTACAGGTTATAAAATCAAACAACGATGCAACCAAAGGCAAATGAGGCAATGACTATGTATGTAAGAATCAGAATTGTTCCTTTCCTCTTTTGAATCACTATCAATTGCATTGGTGTATCTATTGTCTCTCAATAACCAAAGGTGGATCCTGTTAGCTGTGTATTTGGGTCGTTCGTGTTGCTTCAAGAACTTTCTCTCACCGGAAGCTAAGAATGATGCATTGTTTATATCTTCTGGTTTCTCATCCAAAGGAGGATTCAATGTAGTCATTTGTCATCTTGCTTCCATTTGAAATACCAAGTCATCAAAGGAGGATTCAAGAACTCTTCTCGTTCATGTGCTTGTAGTGTTTTAGCAAACATTCAGTATCAGCATTAGTGTTAGATTTTGGTTCCCTTGCATATGATTTAAACGATGCCTTACAAATATGGTTTTGTTAATTGTCTTCAACTCTCCAATATCAGTTGAATGTCATTGATCTGAATGTATTGTTATAATATTCCATATCATATATAGCTGCAATTAATGTCTCTCTTCAAGAATGCTATATTAGTATAATTTTCTAGTACTTTTACTTCATCATTGCTGAGCTAAAATATGCTATGCATAGTACTTTGCTTGGAGAAATAGAAGGAACATGTATCACACGTGTAAAATCTGAGAAAATACCACACGAATTTTCTACTATAGCAGGTATTCAAGAATCAATACATGAAATTTTAATCAATGTGAAAGAAATTGACAAGCGCTGGTATAAATTAGACACACAGCCTTGTCAATTGCTACTGATCATATAAAAAACATAACTACCAGTTTTAAGCACAAAAAGACAATTTATAGGTTTATTGACTTAAACATGTTCAGAAAAATACAAAATTATATAATATGAGTACAGAGGTTTTTTTTTTTTTTTTTTTGAAAATAAAGTCCATTACTAGGAAAGCAAAGAAGACAGCCCTAAAGGAGGATTTTCCACCCAGTCTGCAGGCAGCAAATGGGAGCTAACAGTTTGCTACCCAATCTGCTGGCCTGTTGAGATTTCTACTTACATGAACAAAAACATATTGAGAATGCTCTATCTTAAGAGATCCAATAGCCAAAATGATAGAGCATGCTTCAATACTGGGATTCACCTCTAGAGAGTTAATATCCATAATAAGATTTTTACAATCCGAAAAGAAAACAATCCTATCTATATTAGAATTAACAGCCATTTGAACTGCCAGAAGAAGAGCACGAGCTTCTGCCTGCAATGGAGAGTTAGCTCTAATGATACCAGCTTTACCATCCTCTACTTGACCGTCCCTATTAAATAAGAGCACATCCAATCCTGCTTTTGAATCATTGAGCCGAAATGAAGCATCTGTATTACATTTCCAGAAATCATACCTTTGATAAATCTGATTTTCTTCAGTGACCTCTGGCACAGAATGCATAGACTGCCGAATAAACTTGGACGAAGCTGAAAATTCAGAAAACAGATGATAAGCTTTAGACATTGTCTGCTGGGGATCAGGTGGTCTACCGCTGAAAATCCATTCATTTCTGGCCTTCCAAATGAACCAGGAAATATATGGGATTGCTAACAACTGATCATTTACCTTGATTTGGCAGTGAAACCACCAATCTTTGAAGCAAAGGTGAACATCTGGATGCGATTACAATAAAGTCAAGACAATTTAAAATAAAAATCAAACTATCTCATAAACTTAAAGCATAAAAGTAATTAATGTATAATGAATTAAAGTAATTATTATAAGTTAGAAATTGTAAAATAACTTTTGTGCAATATGTAATTAATGTATTGGTTTTGTTACAATGACAATATGATTCAATAATATAGCAATAAAGAGAGAGACTCCTTTTAAATTAAATAAAGAGAGAGAGACTCCTTTTGAATTGGTTATAATTTCAGTTATAGTCGATACAATTCAATACGAAAGAAATTGACAAGAGCTAGTATAAATTAGACACACAGCCTTGTCAATTCCTATTAATCATATAAAAAACATACCTATCTGTTTTAAGCACAAAAAGACAATTTATAGGTTTATTGACTTAAACATGTTCCGAAAAATACAAAAGTTTATAATATGAGTATAGAGGTTTGCTAGTACCTCTCACAATAAAGTCAAGACAATTTAAAATAAAAATCAAACTATCTCATAAACTTAAAGCATAAAAGTAATTAATGTATAATGAATTAAAGTAATTATTATAAGTTATAAATTGTAAAATAACTTTTGTGCAATATGTAATTAATGTATTGGTTTTATTACAATAACAATATGATTCAATAATATAGCAATAACACATATATATAAAGAGAGAGAGACTCCTTTTAAATTGGTTATAGTTTCGGTTATTCGATTCGATACAATTCAATATGGTTCCGTTATGGATATTTAGAAAATCTCTCGAACCATACTAATTGATTTTTTGAGACAGTTCGGTTCGGATAAAGTCAATAAGTCAACAAAAATTTTCAGTTCTAGATATTATCTGTTCGAATTTTTTATACGTTCGAAAAACTTTATGATTCTTGTTCAGCCTAACTCCTCATCAGCAGCAACACTTAAATCATTTGAAGCATCCATTTAATGGAAGCACCCATCATATGTGAGATTTGTACTTATAACCTTTTTTTGTCCTGAGACCTCCATCTTAACTACTTGGCCAAGGCTTCATTAGTTGTTATTTCTTTCGAAAGGTCTTCTCAAAAGAAATGAAATTTCACCTGAAGTATATAGAGTAATTCTTTTTGTACCTAAGGATTTGCGTTAAGTATTTTTTTTTTTTGATAGGTAGTATTTTCCTTGCCGAAGTATCCCAGTCCCCGTTTTATGATTGACTAGATTAATCTCCGTCGAGAGTGACCCTAAAGAGGACTTTCACTCTCGTCCAACAAAGGCGCTCTCACGGGTCAAACCCATGACTTACTGGGACTCAACGGCAAACGCAGAGCGTGAATTACCATCTGAGCTTCACCTCTTTGGTTGTGTTAAGTATTTTTAGTTATTTACACATGGAGATTTGTAATTGAAAAGTACTACATATTTGTGTTATTCCCTTCGTCTCATTTAAGAGTCTCATATTGTTTTTCACATAGGTTAAGAAGACATAAATATATACTACTTTTTTTTCTTATTTACCATTATTAATGAATGTCTTGTAAATTGTGGTTAAAAATAACAAAATATATTTTGAAAATTTTAAGTGAGTAAAAAATGAAGATTGGACTAAAAACGTTACTGAAAGTGTAAATGAAATTTCTTAGATATGGGACATTGAAAAAAATAAAATGGAACTTATTAGATGGGATGAAGGGAATACATTTACTACATGATATAATACATATCTAACTATTAGGGGGTACTATTAGCTGTAATCCACCAGGAGTAAATAAGTATAATTCAAATGTATATATTGAAAAAGATCAAATGTGTTAAGTTTAGGAAGTAATATAAAGAGTAAATATATCCCATTAAATTGGATCATTTGTTGGCTAATACGATTAAATCCGTTTTCATTTTTTATCAATTAAAATAATATTGATTTTCTTTTTTTATTAATATACATCCTTATTTATTGATTTTGATTAATCTTTTTGGGATTAAAAAGGATAAAATAAATCTTATGTGACAATAACACCAAATTAAACTATATGCTAACTAATATTATAAATTGGTATTAATATTTATAAGGATTAAAAGAAAAATAATTAACAAAATAAGAAATGAAATGAATTTCAAAAAATAATAATGTCAGCTTAATCTTTAAAAATATTAATGTGAATCTTATCAAGCCAATGAATAAATAAAAATAAGTTAGTATTGCTAGTATGTGCATTTTATTTACTTTTTTTCTTAGCGTAAGAGTAGTTTAAGAGGTCATTGGGTACCAGTGAAGGTTAGCATGTACAGATAGTAAACGTTCGTTTAGTGGTATCGAATTCAAGTCTCACATTCGTTAAGAGAGAGCAAGGGTATTCAAATGGGCCATGGCTGAATGCCGACTATCTCATAGTGGATTAATCTGAGTAGAAAATACCTAGAAAAAAAAAAACAAAAGACCTAATTGAGCATAGAGCTATTATTTGCCATCAACATAGAAATTCAACCTGGTAGTTAGGGAATGTTACACAGTCAAATCTACTCCTCAACATTAAATAAAGGTCAAAAAACACTTGGTTTGGATCAAAATTGATTAGCAAAAATCTGTATCTTCATAATTCAAATTTTATTTCTTTTTTTTTCATATATTTTAATACAGATAAAGTGAAGGCAATGTCTAAGACAATAAATAGGCAATGTCTAAGACAATAAAACTTCGCCCGCTCCAAGATGAGGGCAAAGGCAAACACGGACCTCGTGTTCTTCAAGTCCAACACGGACCTTTTAGGTACCATGATCTCAAGACCTATTCTTGGGCTTAATTTCATCCATGGTTCTTGAATTTTTCATTTTGTAACACCATGGTCATTGAATTTCAATTTGTAACACAAAACTCTCTCAACTTTAATTTTCGTAACACTCATGGTTCTCTCATAAGTGTACAACCACCAAATGAATTTTTTAAAATTCATTTTAATGATTTTTTATAAGAAAATTTGCATGTGAGTCAAGAAAAATGAAACATAATTTATAAAAATAAATTTGACCAATAAATTATTTTCTTAGAATTAAGAGGGATGGGACTAAAAATTGAAAAATTCTCCACAAAAATAAATAAAGATTTTCGGAAAATTTACTTTCACCTCGGTGACTTTACTATTTTGACCTGTAAACTTAAATTTAAACTTCACCAAAGTTTTCAGACCTGGTGTGCCATGAGGGTGGTAGTAAATCACTAAGATTCGTACCTGCGGGTCAAATTAATACTTGTCGAAAAAACCTACCAAATAAATAAAAAATTTATGGTATAAGTATATATGTTTGTAAATGATAAATCATGAATCAATAAAAATATGCTAAAAACACCGATAATAAAATAACGGATAATAAAATAATGAAGTATGAAGCTGAGTTTTTTTTTTATAGATGTTGAATTTCGTGGTTGCGACGTTGTATCTTTTCTAGACTCTGGTAAATGATTTTTACTTTCATTAATATTTGAAAACCTATAAGAAAATTGTTTTGAAAAAGATATAGAAAAAATGCGTGAGAAGTAAAAAATGAATAGAAATTGAAAATATCGAACATACAAAAAAAGGTTAAAGAATGCCCTTGTAATCTTCTTAAAATATATTCATAAAAAATCAATAATTATGACATTGTTCACTATCAAGATACAATAAAACTTCAATTAAAAATAAATCTAAATTTTAAACTAAATTAAACTAAAGCAAATATTCTAAAAAGTTGAAAACAATAATGGCTAGACTTAAGTATGGGGTAATTTCAATGATTTCCCCTAGAGGTGTGCAAACGGGTTATTCGGTTTAGTTCGGTTTGAATTTGACTAAACCGATCGGTTTTTCGGGGGTCCAAACTTAAAACCGAACCGAACCAAACTAACCCCTAGATCAAAAACCAAATAAACTAAATCGGTTCTATTTAATCGGTTTTTATTTTTTTATTTTATTTTTTTAATAAATATTCATTATATTTTAATACACTAATTTAATAAATAAAATCATTAAATATATTTATAAAAATAAATATATATATAAAAATGTATGAAAATATATAAAATATATGCAAAATATAAAACATATATATATATATATATATATATATATATAAAATATTAAATTAAAAAATTTTGGTTATTCTGGCGGTTCGGATTTTTAAACATAAAAATCAAACCGAAAACCAATTTTTTAAAAAATGAAAACCAAACCGATTAACCAAACAAACCGAACCAAATTTCATTACTCGGTTCGGTCCGGTTCGGTTTTTCGGTTCCGGTTCGGGTTTGCACACCCCTAATTTCCCCTATTTAATCTAATTTGAATTGCTAATCTATGAAACTAAGAAAATTGCCTATAATCTTACGCAGACTTATAGAACTAACTCTAATAATTTACTTAATCTTCCAATAAACTCAACTCACGGAGCAATTAATCTTAATAGAAAATCAATTATCAAAATCATAAATACATGCCCTTAATATGCCCTAGATTTATTAAAACATTATCGCTAATCAAATTAATAATTCTAGGTTTTGTTAATTAGAGCTAGCTGTTGCTTAATTCATCTCACGAAGCAATCAAACAATCTCAAATCATGAAAGATAATTGGCCCGAAAATCAATCAAGTATTAATGCAAATTAATAAAATTCATAGCTATAAGAGAAAATTCAGAATTAAATTAAATAGGGTTTATATCAACTAAATCATCCCATACTTGAAAAATAAAATTAGTTCATGGAGCTAGAAAGAAAATCACACAAATAAATAAAGAACAAAGAAATCATGGTTAAGAAAGAAAAACCCCTTGTTGAATCTATATCTTCAATTTTGAAACATTGAATCTTCAATCTCCAACTTGTTTGAATGATGGAAAACTCGGAATAATCTTGCCTCTTGCCTTCCAAATAAATTTTAAGAACCCCCACTTATATGTTTTAAGCTTCCTTTATATATTGTCCAACTTCTAGGTCTAATTGGAGTCTTTTTCCTCTTAAAATTGTCCAACGAATGCCCTTATATTTACATATAACGGCCACTATATGGGTAGAACGAGTCAGTATAGTGGCCGGTATAGTCAATTTTCATGCTTTGAGGCTTCCAAAGTACTATACCAGCAAACATACCAGTAGCACCAGTTGGTATAGCGTCCAGTATAGTCTTCTAGAATTTTGAAATCTTCAATTCTAACTTTAATTGACTATACACTCTACTATACTGGTAAAACACATCAGTATAGCAGTCAGTATAGATCCGAAAATGGCTCAAATCAACTCCAAATCCATCCAAATTTCACACATGTACCTAAAATTAATCAAAGAACACAATTAAGTCTTTATTTAGGCAAAATTAGGTCAATAAACATTTAAATTAGAAGAATTATGATCAATAAATATATATATAAATTTAGCACTTATTAGTTCTGCATTGCCCTACCCGAGATAACAACAAGTATCAAAAAAAAAATAATACGAGTTTTAGATCTCTAACTTCCTCTTGTTCTAAAATTTATTTTTTTAGAGGTCTCTAAGACTATAAGAGAAAATAATAATAATTAATAACATAAAATAACTATAAATTTATAAATAAAAAATAAATTTATAATTACAATTCACAAAATTATACTGAATAATGTTTATATTTTTCAATAATACAATAGAATAACACAAAAAAAAATTGATAAATTTATTATAAAAAACACAATTTTCTCTAATTAATAAATTAACTAATTATTCTTAAATTAACAAATTAATTATAATAAATCATAAAATTATATCCAAAATAAGTTTAAAACTTATTAAATTTTTTTAATCAATACATTAATAATAAATCACATAAAATATTTTATAATTAAACTTATATATGATATTAATTGTATATTATAAAGTTATTAATGACAATAGTTGATAAATAGTAAAGTATAATAATTTTATACCACATCACAAAAAACTACACACCACTAAATGAAGAATGATATAACTACATTATATTGTTTTTGTACTTGTTCCTTATTGATTTTATGGGTTATCTTTACCTATATGGATCGTTGACCCTCTTCAATTCTTCTTGGCTACTATGAAGTTATGGACCATTTTAACATTTTGTTTATCGAAATAAAATTGTGTTTTATTTTACAAAATGAACACATAAGACACAACAAATATAAAATTTATTATCATACTTTTTTTCAATTTTATACTTCTTCCTTCTATATTTTTTATAATTTTTTTTTATCTAACAATGAACTAATGGTTATAGTGATTTTATTTTCGTTTTGTAGAATAATGGGGATAAGTATTGATTCTTGAATTTAAGGGGCCAACTCTCAAGAGAAGGGGGCATATCCCATAAAATCGGAGGAGAGTACATGGGGTTCATTGAGGCCAGGGGTGGCATTTGTCTCTGCCATTGGTTATAATCTCTTTTTCAGCAAAGGCGATGCTCGAAATTCAGACCTCTCCCTCTCACTTTTCCTTCTCCTATAATATATTCTTGTTTCTTTTTTCCATGCATCGTTACTTGCTCATTTTTCCACTATAACCCTTCTTACTTTACGTATTTACTAAGGATATTATAGAAAATTTATCATACATTAACTAATAAAACTAAACATTTTTGAACTGTGTAAATAGAATTGGACCTATTCTTTTAGGAGGAAGGGAGTATGACTTTGTTTATATAAATGAATAAGATGCTTTTGAAATTTATTTGACAGTATTTCTATTTTTGAAATAATAAATTATTTATCAAAAAATAATGTTTTCTTCTAAAATTTGAAAAATATCCATATATTAATAATTTAGAATTAAAATTTTATTTAATCTTGTTTATTTTCAGAAAATAGTCATTTTGTTGATAAATGGAAAATTCATTCAAAGCCATAGAAGTAACTAATTAAAGAGTATACCTCTTGAAGTGTTTTTGTACACTAAAGGTTACGATATTGAGTAAGAAGAAAACTAATCACAAAGAAACAAAAATTTATATGTTTTAATTTAGTGATAATGACATATTTCACTATTAAAATTTACCGAATTACCGACCAACAATTTGGTCGGTAAAATGTATTTTTTTGGTCTATAATCAATTTACCAACCAATTACCGACCAAAAATATTGGTCGTTTTTTTTCTTGTCAGTAAATTATTTACCGACCAAAAACTAAAATGGTCGGTAAATTACCGACCATTTTCTTACCAAAATAATTAAAATGACCGACCATTTCCCGACCAAAATAAAATGGTCGGTAATTTTTTCAGATTTTTTTAAAAATAATTAAAAGTATTTTTAAAAAATAAAAAAAAATAATTTTAATAAATTAAACTATTTAATCAACTTTAACACTCCTCAACCCATTTTAATTACATCTTTAAACCTTATTATTTGGTCAAATTACCCCACTTCCCAGGAGGTCACCCATTTTAGGAGTGCCTTGGGCTGAGCACGCTTAACTTTGAAGTTCCTCCAATCCGCCTTCCATTTATGCTGTTAATGATATCTGTTATATGTTTAATCAAAATATATTTATTATATAAACATAAAATTAGACTTAACAAAAAATTAATAATTATAATCACAATTATAATTCATGTATATACGATTAATATCATAATTTAAGATACTTATTTACAATCAATTAAGTATATATATCTAAAAAAACCTTTATTTATAAAAATAGTATATAATTGTTAATTATACACATAATTAAAAAAGATATTATTATTATTACTAATTATATTTAATTAAAAATAACCAATACTTACATATTTCATTAGTAATTACGTAAATATATATACTCATTAATTATAAATTTTATACTTATATATAATATCATATGATTAATTAATAATTACAGATAATTATTAATTAATAACTATATAATTAAGAAATATATAACTTTATTAATCACTAATTATAATTAATAAAAATATAATTATTAATAATTGTGTAATTAATTAGTAAATAAATATAGTTATTAAATACTAATTATACATTATTAATAACAATATATTTATTAATTTATTACTTAATAATTAACTAAATATAATTATTCATTAATAGCATATTTATTACTTATTAAGTAATTACTTATTAAATATAGTTATTAATTACTAAATATAGTTATTAATTACTAACTATATATGATTTATAAAACTATATTTACTAATTATTATGTAATTATTAATTAAGAATATTTATTAATTACTAATTATACATAATTAATAATTATTAATCACTAATATTATATAATGAACAAATATATATTTATTAATTATTATTTCATTAATAATTACACATAATTATTCATCACTAATTATATATAATTAATAATTAAAAAATTATATTAATTAGTAGTTGTATATAATTAATAAAAATATATTTATTTATATTTAATTAAATGCAAATTAAATATAATTATTAATTAATATTTATATAATTATATTAATCACTAATTATAAATAATTAAAATATATTTTTGGTTATTATTTAGTCACTAATTAAATAGTTATTAATTACTAGTTATATATAATTAGAAATTATATAATTATATTAATTACTAGTCATATATAATTAATAAAATTATATTTATTAATTATTATACAATTAATAATTTTACCGAATTATTAACACTAATTATATATAATTAATAATTACACAATTATATTAATTAGTAGCTGTATATAATTAATAAAAAAATATATTTATTTATATTTGATTAATTATCGAAAAAAATTTTGGTCAGCATTTGGTCGGTAAATTCATTCCCAACCAATTGCTGACCACAAATTTGGTCGGTAATTAATAGATAAAATAAATTTTTGGTCGTCCAATTACCGACCAATTTTACCGACCATATTGTTTTGATCGGTAAAATTGGTCGGTAATCGATCAACAATTACTCGGTAAATTATTGGCGCCAATTCCCGCTAAAATTATCGACCAATTGCTGACCAATTTTTTTCGGTCGGTAAATTTGGTTAGCGTTTGGTCATAAAATTAGTTACAAAATTTATTTTTTTTCCAGACCACTAATGGTCACTAAATGGTCGGTATTTGGTCAGTAATTGCCGACCAAATTTTTTGATTGGTAATTTTAGTCGGTAATCCGGTAATTTCTAGTAGTGTTTGGAGTTTGAACTTTTCAAAATTTTACAATTAGGTGTTTGAACGTTTTTTTATTACAAATTAAGTGTTGTAACCTGTAAAATAATTACAATATAGTGTTTTTTGCAGTTTACCAACAAGTTGCCTAGAATATATAACATTTATGATTTTTCTATTAAGTCCATATACTCTAAATTTGTTCTATTAAGTCCTTTTATAATTATTTTATTTTATTAAATACTCAGATAATTATATTATTTCTATTCCATTATGGACTTCTTCTTTTATTGTTGATAATTCAATTGATAAAAAATTAATTTTCATTTAATCCTTAAAGTTATTTTTACTCTTCAAGTCCATTAATTTTTTTTTATGAAATTGAATAATTTGTTCTAGAATATATTTATATTATTCAAAATAAAAAATTATGAAAATAAATATAATTTCGTACACAATTAATTTTAACACAAATTAAAATCTAGTTTAATTATATTTATATAGATAGAAATAAATTTATTATATAAAGTTTTTTCTTAAAAATTGGATATGATAAATTTTTCAATTGATTTTCATGACATATAATATTAAAATTTAATAAATTTATTTTAGTAATTTTTTAAATTGAAATAAAAAAAATTAGAATATATTATCACCTTTAAATTTTAAGTATGTTATATTATATAATTTAGCATCTTAATTTCTAATTTTGTCTAGTTAATAATTACCCTTAGACACTAAAATTAAATATATTAAAAAACTAAAAAAAATTATTAACTATTTTTTAGTCATTAAAATTTAAATACAAGAAAAAAATTAAAAATAGAGAAAGTAAATATTATTAATTATTATGATTTTTTAAAATTAATTTTTATAAAAAAATAATTTTTTAAAAAAAATTAACTTTTGGACAAATTTAGGATAAATATAAGTTTAAGGGGTCAAAATGAAATTTTATTTTAGCAATAACCTGCTGAGAACCTTCTTCATAATTATTTTACAAGTTGCAACTCTCAATTATAATAAATAAAAGTTCAAACACCTAATTGTAAAATTTTAAAAAATTCAGACACCAAATATGTCATTATCCCTTTTAATTTATACTATTATCCCCTTTATGTTTTTGGAACTGGTTAAAGAATTTATAATATTGACAAAAAAAGTTTAATTTAGATCATGAACTTTTAATATTTTCAAATTCATCCAACATATTTTATTTTCAATATTAAATAAAAAAAACTTTTTTACTTGATTAAATTATACTATATAAAAATTAATATATTATAAACTAATTTATTTCATAATAATGTATTTTACATTATTTTTTAATTAATTTTATTATTTTTATTATCTAAATTTAAGTGATTAAAGAGCTTTTTAAGAAAATTAAATTAAAGCTTATGTACAAAACGAAATTAATAAAGTTAATAGTATATAATATTTGTTTTTGATAATAAAATTAATAGTATAATTTAAAAACAGCACAATACGTTATGTTGATTGTGTTGGGGAAAATCCATCACAACTAGGCATATAGACCCGTTTCCCGCCCTTAAGAGAGAGCAAGAAACAATTATGATTGTTTTTCAATCAACCTCCCCTTTTGGTTATGCAGGATAAAATTGAAGGGAAAATGTCACTCACACTACATCAAAAACAACTAGGCTACGAAGGAAATCAACCAGTACCAGTTCCTGCACCGGGAGAAGGACCATCCTCGCCAATGCACGACTCCACGCTACTTGTCAGCGCTTCGAAAGAAGCTTTTTAGCTCTTCCATCTTGGCTTCAAACTCATCAGCCTCAGCTAGCTGCAGGTTTCCTTCTAGCAATTTGATAGCCGACTCAATTGCATCTTCAATCTCTTCTTTTTCAGCTGCAGGAAGTTTCTTCTTATCCTTGATTGTTTTTCTCATATCGTAAGCATAGTTCTCGAGTGCAGTCATAGCATCAACCTTCTTCTTGTACTTCTCATCATCTGCTCTGAATTTCTCTGCCTCTTGGACCATCTTCTCAATCTCCTCTTTTGAGAGTCCACCATTGACGTTAGTGATAGTAATCTCTTCCTTATGTCCAGTAGTTTTATCCTCAGCAGAGACATTTAGAATACCATTAGCATCAATTTCAAAGCAGACATTGACTTTTGCAACAAGCCTTGGTGCTGGAGGAATGCCAGATAGCTCAAACTCGCCTAGCAAACTGTTGTCACAGGTTCTTGTTCTCTCACCCTCAAACACCTGGATCGGCATTGCTGTCTGGTTATCATCAGCCGTGGTGAAAATCCTCTCTCTCTTGCAAGGAATAGGTGTGTTTCTGGGAATCATTACTCTCATGACATCACCTTCAACTTCTATACCAACAATGTCTGTACCAAGTGATAAAGGAGTAACATCAACAAATACTAGCTCCTTGAACATCTCACTACCCTTGCCACTCAAGATTGCTGCCTGAACGGCAGCACCATATGCAACAGCCTCATCCGGATTAATTCCCTTGCACAGCTCTTTTCCATCGAAGAAATCTCGTAACAATTTCTGAACCTTTGGTATCCTAGTAGACCCACCTACCAGAACCACATCATCAATGCTGCTCTTCTCCATCTTTGCATCCTTCAAACACTTCTCCACAAGTTCCACACACTTCTCAAAAAAATCCATATTAAGCTCTTCAAATTTGGCTCGAGTAATAAACAATTCAAAATCAATACCCTCATGCAAAGAATCGATGGCAATTTTAGTTTGAGTAGTAAATGAAAGCATTCTCTTGGCCTTCTCACATTCAGTTCTCAGCCTCCTTAATGCTTTTGCATTACCAGTAATATCTTTCTTATGCCTTCTCTCAAACTCCTTAACAAAGTGATTCACCATTCTATTATCAAAATCTTCTCCTCCCAAATGGGTATCTCCACATATGGCTTTCACTTCGAACTTACCATTGTGAATAGTGAGAAGTGAGACATCAAAAGTACCACCACCAAGATCAAAGATAAGCACATTCTGTTGGCCAAAACAGCCAACTTTTCTATCAAGACCATAAGCAATTGCAGCGGCAGTAGGCTCATTAATAATACGCATTACATTAAGTCCAGCGATCACACCAGCATCCTTCGTAGCTTGACGCTGCAAATTATTAAAGTAAGCAGGAACTGTAACAACGGCATTCTTCACAGTAGAACCAAGGTAATCCTGAGCAATCTCCCGCATCTTTAGCAGCACCATGGAAGAGATTTCCTCAGCTGCGAATTGCTTCTCTTCACCTTTGTAGTTAACAACAATCATCGGCTTCTCACTTGGTCCACTAATGACCTTAAAAGGCCACAGCATCAG
>CANYLF012781874.1:0-17149 GCA_948193215.1 Bocquillonia castaneifolia
AAAAAAAATCAATAAATAGGATGAAATTTTAATTAATGCAACAATTATTCGCATCAATTGAAAATTAAAATTATAGGTTATAAAATGATAAATCCAACTTAGCTGGGAAACAATACTGTGTCGATTTTCAAAGATCTTTAATTTGTAATTAAAAATTATAAATCTCTCAAAATATTTTTCAAATTAATTAATATAAACATTGTTAGACAACTATTTCTATCAATTGAAATTTAAAATCTAGGTTATAGAATTGATAAACCCCTAGATGGGAAAAGATATAATCTCATTTTTCAAAGATAATTAATTTTTATTTTTGATTCTGATTAATCTTTTTCCTTGCAACATAAACTCCATACGGAATTTCCAAATTTGTGGATCATGGACAATAGCGTTAAAAACCAAAACCAAAACCAAAACCAAAAAGGTCGTATTACTGACTACTGGTCAGTAAAAAAAATGGGCCCAAAAGAACTCGAAGCAAACAAATAAATACACGTAGCGATCGTATTTATATGGGCCTATGGTTCCGAATTACTTAACAGTTTATTATAGGCTCCACCACAAGAAGACAAGGCTGTAACTGTAATTTCCCTTCTTCTTTTTTTTCTTACACCAAAATAAATTCACATTTCATTAAAATCAGAGTACAAAACAGTGAAAATTGGGGTTTGGATACATCCTCAACTCATCGTGTGTGATCATACTAATGAAATAGTAGCATGAGGTCGCAAAACTAAAAAATGGTAGATCCGAATGTATTCAGGTCGAACCTTATTGAGTATTAATTTTTGAATGCTGAACACAAATTTAGCTCGTGACTAGTTTGGGACTATTATTTTATGTTCAAACCGATACACAATTTAATTTTTATACAAACCTATACCAAAATTTTTTAAATTTATATATATAATTAAGCAAAAATAAAAATTTAAAATTACCCATAATTAAGCATATTAAATTTATTCATATTAGACGAACTCGGATAAACCCGGATGGGTACTCAAACCCATAAATGTTATACTTGCTTCACTTGATATTAAGCTCACAGTATGGCGTATATCCTTTCTTTCTTTCTTTTTTTTTTCCTACTATATATGGATGATAATTCCACCAAGGCTTTGTAATGTTAGATGAGAAATTTTATATGCACCTTATCCTGAATAATGGTGGATGCAACTTGTGCACGTACAAGATTGCAGGCACCCTATAATTTTCCCCAGTGAGCACAAAGAAGAGGATTAATCGATGAAAATTTTCAAGGGGACAAGACTGAAGAGGTCTAGTAAATTATCACGTACCCAGGAGATGACTACATTGCTGGCTTAGCTAATTGATATCTTTTACTTTTTAGTTTTACCAGGGACAATTGCTTCTATCTTCCTATCTTAGCTTTTCTGTCGTGATCATTTCAATGATCCATAGCTTATAATTAGGTTCAAAATAGCTACACATATATAGTTCTCCATTTTTTTTTTATCTTAATTTTTAGGACCTAAATTCTCTGTTATTTTTGTGCTTATAGTCCAAAGACATTTACTACCTCTGTTCCAATTTATCTGTCCTTTTAGATAAGAACACGTCTATTAAGGAAATCATTAGTGCTTTTTTGTTTTTATAAAAAGTCATTGTGATAACTAATCTACCCTTTATATAGTAATTAATACTAAAGGGTTTGAAAAAAAAAACCTCAACTTCCAATAACAATAAATATGAGAGAAGTAGGGGTAAAAATAAAAAATAATAATAATGAACTCCTTGATTTCTTAAATAGACAGAATATAAATTCCATCATTGCTAGATCGATCCATAGAAATAGAAATAGAATTTGAACGAAGAATGATCCAATAATATAATGGGATTTTTGTTAATAAATAATAAACGGGAAATTGAAAATGCTGGGGGCTGAAAATAAATTTAAATATTTAAATAAAAAAAAAGTAAAAATAAAAATAGAAAATGAAACTAAAAAAAAAAGTAAAAATAAAAATAGAAAATGAAACTAAGTAAAAAAAAATGGGTATGAATTATGAATAAAGTATGAATAAAACAAGAGAAGGGGGATACTAGAGAAAAGGTTATAATATAAAAAGCTATCTATGTATACGAATTACCCACACCATGTATTTCATTAAGGAAATTGTCACCTTAATTGCTATAAATTCTATACATATATATGTAGAATATAATATTTCATTCCTATATTCTATACATATATATAGAATATAATATAGAATAATAAGAATATAATATAGAATAATATAATTTTATAGGGTGGATGAAAAAATCCACAACCAATCGTGTCCTTCGAGTCGCACGTTGCTTTCTACCACATCATTTCAAACGAAGTTTACCATAACATCTTTGAGTTTTGAACTAGTATAGTATGTAATTGATTCAATTATGGAATCCGGAATAGTCATTGGTTCAACCGACCTATAGAAATCTAAAATTTTTTGAAGTGAAAAGTGAATAGGAAGTTTTTTTTCATTGTATAACAGAAGTATAACAAAAATAACAATTTTTAAAAATTTTAAAATTTTTAAAATGGAAAATCATAGGATTTCTTTTTTCTTTTGAATTTTATTTATAAAAACTATCTATAAATATAAAAACTATCGATAAAAATAATTAGATAGAAGAGCTTCGACCCTGTCAACCGATAATGAGAAAACAAAATCCGGATAAAACTCAATATCTATTACAGGCAAATGGATGGAGCATTAAATTTTGTTCAAAAGGACAGATAATTAGAAACAGATGGAGTATATATTTAAATGCAAAATTCAAAAACATTAAGAAGCACACCATCGAGATTAAAATATTGTAATATGAAGACATAATTAATGATGAATTGAAATCTGAAAGAGTAATATTTAGTGGTTCAATTGAGACAAGATTTTCGTAATTCAAAAAAGAAATTTCATGGAAAAATAAGTTAATATTAATGTACAATAGTTGTCATTTTTATATAATTTCACCCCTATTGGGCCATTAAAACGAGTGTCTTGACTGCGGCAGGAATGATGATTTTCCAATTAGAAATGGTTAACAAAATTTTTGAATAATTAATATACATAATTATTTGTCGTGTACAAGCAGAAAGTTGAAAATAATAATAATAAAAAAAAGGAAGAGAAGTAGTGAAAATTCACGGGTTTAAAGATAAATTGTGATGTCTGCTACATTGCCTGTATCTTGACTGTCCCTTTGCACTGTGTAACAACATGGGTAGTAATGTTGTTGTTTGTACCATTTTGGAGTGGATGCTGGCCTCTCCCATCGACCCTTCTTCCCTTGACTAACCATTTGGATCATTACATGTTTTTCTTCCATTTTTATTTATTATTTTTTCCCTCAGGAAAGAAGCAAACAGAATGTACTAAGATATTATTACATTTTGCACTTTCCAGGACTGAAATGAAAACTGATATTACACCAACAACAACTTCTTCAAGTGTATATGTTTTGACCACCGACTATGGTTTCTTTCCAGTGTCAGGTTTCATTAAACTCTTTGTGTTGCCGACTAAAGTAGTTAAAAGCTCGTTTATTAAGACACAACAGCAACAATCCAAATCTTTTTATTAAATTTTGAAGACATTATTATAATTATGTGGATCACTATATAATACATAATATTAATGTCGCATTCTCTGATCAACAGTTTGATGGATTCTATCTTTGATTTTTGAAATAGAGAAAAAGACTTCTAATGGAATTGTTTCCATTCAATTTGTTGGTACGTTCTTCTTATGTCAGATCAAAGACAGAGATACACATGTTTATGTTTTTCCCCTTTCCCTTTTCATTTTGATATTTGATAATAAAAAAAAAAAAAAAAAGAAGAAGAGACTTTTTGTTATTGTTTTCTAGTTGATGGTCTGGTCTTGTTCATATAATACTTATTTTTTGAATCGGTCTTTCTTCTTGGTTGCTTTCTTTTGTTTCGTACTATGTCTCCCAGGCTATATGTACAAACTAGTTCAAAAATGCAACTATCCGTACTTCTTTTTGTCATTTTTGCCACATACATGCCTTGAATAATTTAGTTGTGTTTTTTCTTAACCAAAAGGAGAGGCGTGACTCAAGGTAGCAATTCTATGCTAGCGTCATTAGGGGTTATCAAAACCGGATAAAAAAATTAAATCAAACTGATTAATTTAATTTGCTTCAATTTTAAATATCAAAATATCAAAATACATGTTTGATTTGAATTGATTTTGAAATTGAAAAAAAAAACAATTTAAGATCTAAATTAAACCATAACTTACTTGAAAATAGCATAAAACCAAACTAACTAATTTAATTTTGTTTGATTTAAATGTTTAAAGTCAAATCAATATTTGACTTGGTTTTAAAATATTTACTAAATTATAGCTGATTTGAAAATAATATTTAAGCGTGTTATCACGATATCATCTTTAGAGATTAATGAAAAAAGATCCAATCAAATGTGATCATAACATTCTCATTTATAGTATCGGATACAAAAACCATCTTCTTCTAAATTGAACCTTAACCTAATAGCATTGGTGAAGCACATGGGCATAGTCATAGTAGGACTGGGATAGATTCCAACCCTTTCAATAGTCGAGGTATCCATAGGAAGCCACTAAGTATCGGTCCGTCCTCCTCAAGCACTTTATTAGTCCTTCCAAAAAGTACTATCCCATGATTTTTATTTTTACTTCATCGGAAACTTTAACTTCATTAATCTTAAAGTAAGGCGAAGCACACGTTGGATAACCAATACGGCTATATCCTTGGTCAACTACTCAACTTTCAAAACTACGACTACATCATACACTTACACCGTAGACCTGACAATTTTTAACACGACATGATATAGAGTTAAACGAATTTGAGTTTAATATAAACGTTTTCTTGTCATAAACCATTTATGATACGTTTATTTTCTTGTTTAAACAGGTAAAACATACTTAACCCGTTTAGACACGATTGAACACGTTTAAATAAATGGGTTATCATGATAATATGTTTAACACGACACATAAAAACCTGTTAAAACCTGTTTAAATGATGTGTCTATCTTTTTAATCTTTTTTGTATGGAACATATAAAATTAATTTATGTAAATAAATTTAATATAGAGTATTAATTATTTAACTATAACTTAATAGGTGTTAATTGGTCTATTTTATAATATTATTATTTAAATAATTAAATGAGTTTTGTTAAATAAGTTAAATCATAACATGTTTAGTTAAATGATTTTAAACGTGTCAGGTTAATGGGTTGATTCAATAACACGTTTAATTAATTATGTTTACACGTGTCATATCGTGTAACACGTGTAATAAATAGGCCTTGTTTGAGTTTTCCATATCAAACACGATTATTAATCGTGTCATGTCTGTGTTTAGGCTAATCGTGTTCGTGTCATAAACATGTCGACCATTTATGACCCGTGAACACGAATTGCCACGTCTAATTACACAGTGACTATACCTAGCATTATCTCTTTTCTTCCCAGCTTATCTGGAGAACATTTTAATGGCAGGAGGACCCCCTCTTAGGGTTTCTTTTCTGCCTTTTCTATTTCCTTTTTGTCTTGTGAAAATATTAAATCAAATTATGAACAAACATTCAATGACCTTATTTAAAATAAACCGTGCAGAAAAGTTGAACTGAATTCAATTTTTAAAGATCATCAGATATAAAAAAAATGAATAGATAGAATTCAATTGAAATAAATACTCAAATGTTTTAAACTTTTCTGAATAAAGTAAATAAATTAATTTTTCAGGCATATAATTATATCAGTATATTATATGTAGGAAATGGTGGATGTAATTCTTGAAGACACACATCGAATATAGAATACATATATATATGACTATGCGAGCCTTTGTACTTATAGGTCGAATAATTGGAGTGGTGAAATAAATAATGGCTTGGACACTACTAGAACTAGACATTTTATCATTTAATTCAATCAAACCATACAACTACTTTTTATCCGAAGAGCATCACGGACTCACGGGTCAATGTGGCTCCTATGGTCTTATCAAATCGGCCCATAAAAGCTTTAGCATCCAAATCATATAATATCTTATAAGCCAGTGACCTTTCTCATGAAATGACTGGTAATTAAAAATTTACTGCTAAACTAAGTTCAAATGGAAAAGGATGTGAATAAAAAATGGGTAACTTTTTTTTAAATAAAAAAAGGAGTATGATTTCATATGCGAGCTTGTAATACATAACTTCATCAATGAGCTTGTATATTTTAATTCCTGGCACCTTTGATCTTTTATTGTATTACCTATTTCACCTTTAAACTTTTATTTATAACTTATTTCACTTATGAATTTTTTTGTTTCTAACATGTTTATCATGAATCAATAAGTATGATTCATTTATTAATTTAAACTAGTTTAACAATTAAATAGATTGTAAATAAAAGTATAGAGGTGAAAGATGTTATATATGAAAGTTCATAGGTGCGATAGGTTATAAATAACAAGTTCATAGGTCAAATAGAAATCGGTAGAAAGTTATAGATGTCAAGGATTAAAATATAAAAATTCATAAGTGATATTATGCATTTAGCCATTACATTATGTAGAATACTTTCTCGTAAGCACTTATAAAAGTAGCATACCTAATTAATGACATACACTTGCATTATTAATTTTTCACACACTAAATGCTAATTGTCAATATCAAGATCCTGACTATCATTTTCATCATTTTTAATTGATATCATTGTCATTCCAGAACAACCACTACTCGACCGACAGTCATAACTTGGCTATCAGAAAACGATCCGTCGTGAGCTTCACACGGTTTTCAATTTCGTGACCATCTTGCACAAGCTTGCCTTTTAATTTCTTTTCCAAGAAAAAAATTTTGGATGGCGAAGTTGCTTGTAATCTTTTTATTCATTGTGTGAAGTTTTTCCATTAATTATAATGAGGAAGAGCTTCCTATTTAAAGAGACTTTCTAGTGATCTTTAATTACGTGTGTATAAAATAAAAGAAAACAATATCAGCCACTGCCGCCCATTGTTTCTTATTCTTCTTCTTCTGTTTTTTTCAAGAATATAGCTTCTGATCCTAAAGTTATACAGCAAAAATGTTTTTTGTACCTAATGCTTTCATCATCATTGAGCTCATAATTTAGTAATTTCCTAACAAATAATTAAAGATAAATTATAAGTAATTTTTAGCACAAACTCTATTTATTGGGTTGATATTTCACCTGAGTTTTTAGCACAAACTCTATATGAGGATTTACTTTGATTAATGATATTTATCCTCATTTCAAAAAAAAAGTAATTTTTTTACAGGTCTACAGTTTGGATTAGTGGAGCAGTTAAATTTATCTAATCCTTTTAGATTTACTAAATTAGCCATTTATTGATTTAACTAAGATAAATCTTTAATTAACAACTTGACATACCTTATCAAAAAAAAAAAACTCCTTTTGACATATGAATTTTACATGTGTTCACTTTTAATTTTTTAAATAAAATTTAAATGATAATTCAATCATAACTTTTAATGTCACTACTAGCCTCCTATTACTATAAAATTTATTTGAATTCAAGTTATAAGAAATATATGCTTTAAATGCGTCCATGAATTATGGTGAAAGTAGTGCTTATGAGAGATTTTAAGATGGTTTTATCGTTTGATAAATAATACGTGTATTTTACATTTTGAAAGTTAGTATTTTAAAATGGGAGTTGATGATTTACACTTAAATAATTTACGTATATGTATTTTGGTGTAAGAATTTTTGACACTTTATTTTCGCTTTATCGGTAGAATTATAGAATGAGAATCTCAATGTTTATTAATAAAGTATGATTTACATTTAAGATAAATAATTGAAACGTGTATTTTGGTGTAAGAATTTTCAACGCTTCATTTTCATTTTATCTTCAGAATTATAGAATGAAATCAATGAATGACTAGTAAAGTGTGATTTATTTTGTTACAAAATGAAATAAAGATAGAATGGACCCTTTATATCAATGGAAAACGACTTGGGAACTTTAATAGGCTGCCATGTGGCAAAGGAGGAAGATTATAGATCCCACCAAATAATTTTGATACCAAATGCTTTCCTTTTGCTGCTTTGTCTGGTCTACACGTTCCTTGCTGCCTCGGCCTGCACCTTTATATTTGGGCCCTTCACTTGAGCGAATCCAAGCCCCCAAATGGAGGAATCAATCACACTACTCATTAATCTATGCCAACTTGCCAAGTGTAGGTTCCACTTGCTATAATTTCTTCATTATCGGACGAGGAATCCCCCATGTAATATCTATCATGGTTCAGGAACCAGTGATTTCGATTCAGAATCAATTGTTACGATTCAAGAACTGACAGTTTCGGTTTTAAAGAGTGGTAGAATCGGGACCGAACCTTTTAAAAAGGGTTTGGTTTCAATTTGTTTACAATTAAGTTCTGATTTTTTAACAATTTGATTCCGGTTCTTAACTATTTTACTAAAATAGGAATTGAAATCGAATTGCTTTAAGATAGTTCCAGTTCTGATTTTAAAATCGGAAACATTAAAATGATTTTAGTCCGGTTTTCTAACGGTTTGGTTTCAAGCCAAAACTAGCCGTGGCTAGGTCTATCAACCTACTATTCTTGTTGCCTCCCATGCACTACTAATTACTTCCTCCGTCCCATAATTATAGCCCAATTTTAAAACACAATATTTAAGAAAGTTAGTTTGTGGACAGTAAATAACAGGTATCTCTCAAAAATACTCCTATAAAATAATTAATTAGTATGAGTTACAGTTTTCAAGTAAATACAAACTAAGATCATTAATTAAAGGGTGATATAGATAATTTATATAAAACTACTCATTGAAAATACAAAATAACCTATAATTATGGGAAACTGAAAGTAGCAAAATGTACTATAAATATGGGACGGAGGGAGTACTGATGTGTCTTAAAATAACAAACTTGTTTATCATGCTTTCCCCCCTCATAAGCACTTCTATTTTTAATTTTATATATCCTAATTTGTTATATTATAATTATTAACAAAATCATACAGTAACATTAATTATTTCTAATATTACACAGATATTGTAATAAATTTATCATACTATAAAAAGTTAAAAACTATTCATTATTAATATACGTGATTTCAACTATATATCAACTACTAATAAAACAGATCAAGTGATATTTATCATTTTATCCATTTCAAAAATATTACTCCACCCAAAAAGAATATTGGGTAGGAGTCTCGTATAAAACAATCATATGATGCAAAATATTTTTTATGTTTGCAAGCACTTATCGCTTTTGATAAAAAAAACACATGTATTAAGAAACAATTTGATTTATAATTGATTAATGCATATGTATTAATATAGAAAAAAACTGTATTGTCATTAAGTTGAAATCTCAATATTAGATAGGCATAAATGGAAAAAAAAATATTATGTTGAAATCTTAATTAAATTGTATTAAAGTGATGAATAAATATAAACAATTATTTTTCCAAAAACCACTTCTTATAATTACAAACGAATGGAGTATTTATCTTCATTCAATTGTTTGAGTATAAAAATCAAATAATATGTATCATTTTTTTGATAATTAATAATATGTATCATTAATTAATTGTTTTCTTATCAAACTCTTCTCTACTTCCATGGTGGAAGATAAATAAACTCTCAAAAAAAGAGACAAATAAACTTTCATTAAGGAAGACAAAATAAAAAAAAAACTCATAATATTTCATTAAAATATAAAAACAGATAAAATAAATAGATAATATGCTTTATTCTTATTGAAAAAGAATAAACAATAAAGAAATTAAATTAAAGGCTGGCTACAATTAATGACAAAGAAAGTCGTTGAAGGTAGCCAAGAAGAAAACTCAAAGAAAAAAAAATCTCTAGGTTTTTTCTTCAGAGAATAGCGGCTAGGGTTACACTATGCACTCTTGAAAAAGATGTTAAAGTAGCATGCATCAAATCACTTTTTTTCATTATCACTATAGATGATAATTATTATTATGATATGTTAGATCATAAAAATGTTTTATCAGTAGATATGTATGCCTTAATTATGAGCAAAAATAGTCTTTTAATTTCTTTACAGAAAAATATGTATCACATGTCTAATAGTTTGAAGTAATATACAAACATATGTTAATTTATTTTGTTTTCAAATTAGTTATAGGTTGTTTTTAAGTACACAACATTTGAAAAAAATATAAATAATTATAAATAACAAAATAACACATAATTATTTAATTCAAAGTTAATAATTACGAATGAGTGATAATTAGAACGGAGCGGAGAATGGAGTGTAATTATACAATTAGCTAATATATTCAAAATTGAGAGTCGAAGAGACCATGCGTTGTACCTATCAATCGAGTATGCCTAAATTTCAAACTTATAGATACGAGAAACAGCGAGTGGAATTCGACAATCATCATTGTATTGATTTTTTTTTTTTGTAATAACAGTCTACTAATCATTAAATATTACAATAAAATTATTATCAATGACAAAAATATATTGCCTTCTACCATGCAGCTCAAAACATCCGGCTCTCTCATAAATAGGAGGAAAAAAATGCAATGACAAATCTCAAATGTAATACATTATATTTTACACGTCTTCCAAAAAAATTTCTTCCACTTATTATTATATTTTGAAAGTCTTTTTCATGGTATAATGAATTATTTAGAAGCATGAAAGCTCTTTTTTTTTCCTGACACAATATATAAATTGACACCTGAAGTTATATAGAAAAACCTCTCGACCAGCTAAAGTTTTTGAGTAACCTTTCAAACACTTGATCTTTTCTTTTAAACCTTTTAAACACCTGAACTTGTCTATTCTATCACTTTTATAACATGTGAACAATGTGTTTGAAAAATATTCAATTTAGTCCTTATCAAATATTATATTTTATCCTTGAAAAAAATCTTTTTAACCCCTAAATTTTTAAAATAATATATATATTTTTTACCATTCTAACTATTGTTGAAAAAAGTTCAAAGACTAAAAAAATATTTACCAATGATCAAATATACAATTTGATAAGGATCAAATTAGATATTTGGCAAAAAGCATGTGTCGGCATATGAGTGTTTAAAAGTATTAAATGTACAAGTTAAGGTATTTGAAAGATTTTTCAAAAACTTTAGGTGGCTGAGGGGTTTTTAAGTACAATTAGGGGTGTGTAAAACCGAACCAGACCGAAAAATTGAACCGAACCAGTCAATTTCGGTTCGGCTTTTATTTTCAAAATTTTTCTAAATTTTAGTTCGGTTCGGTTTAGGATTTTTTACGAAAAATCGAACCAAACTGAATTAATTGGGTTTTAATCAAGTATAATTTGATTCGATTCAATTTCATAGTTTTTAAAAAAATTCGGTTCATTAAAACCGAACCAAACCAATGCATATCCCTGAGCACAACTTCAGGTGTAAATTGATGTATTAGAACTTTTTTCGAGAAACAAGCATGAAAGCTTTCTTAAGCTACTTTGTAATTATATTCTTTATTCCCTTTCCAGTTTATTTTTTTAATTATTGTATTATAAGTATAACCTAACTTTTAAAAATATTAGTATTTGCATGTGTAGACACGACAATCTTCTGAAACTTGCAGGACACTAATTGCCCATTGCAAGGTCCAATTAAATAATCATCCCTCCAAACCGTATGCATGTCTTTAAATTGGGTGACCAACTACGATTAATAATGAGATTGTCCTTAATTACAAGTTTTTGTTAGTATCTAATCTGAAATTCTGAATACTTTTTCTATCGCCTGAAAGAATGAATAAAGGCGGAATTAGAGAGAGAGTAGTTTAATCACGATACTTTTTATAGTATCACGAGAACAAAAAAGTTTATTTTAGGGAACAATAAAAAATAATTGAGTTTTAAATTTCTTCAATCACAATCACTAACATTAATAAAATATTTTCTGTCAAAAAAAACATTAATAAAGTTTTACTGTTTGTACGGTGATTGTCAAGTGAGGAAAAAAAAATCTAATGACTACTTAGAAGCATTTGGCAATGTTATGTATCCTTTTGGCAAAATGAATTTTTTCGGTTCCAATCTATTGTGAAATTGTTAAATATTTCCCAATTTAAAAATTATGTATGGTTGATACCTGATCTTTTTAACTTAAGATAAATATATCTCATGTCAGTTTTATCTAATAGGTTAATACAAAAAACAATGCCGTTCTATATTTCCTTGCTCTCTTCTTTTTCATGAGGTATATTTATCTTAAGTCGTAAAAATCATGTATTAATTGTGCACAACTTTCACATTAGGGTATATTTATTGATTTTACCATAATTTGAGATAGAAAATAACATTTTACTTATTCTTTTTGTAATATTTTTAAATTTTAAAAAGTAGAAGTGTTGATTATTTTTTTTATCCCATTTTTTTCTGAGATACCTCAAGAAAAAAAAGGAATAAGCACCCTTCTAGATTGTGATATAATAGAGGCGAACCGAATCAAAATTTAAGGTATTTAGCTTCTGTTTAGTTAAGTGCTAAATCATGAGTTGAGTTCAAATTTAGGTTCTCCTCTCTTGTTCTTCTAAAGTTCCATAGTTAGGCCACCGCCCACTACTCAAAAGTCAGCGGTGGACAATTATATTTATATTTTAATTTAGCTTTCTTTGAATAAAATACAGATCGCTAGATCTGTTTGTTTTACAGTTTATTTGTTGTTTTTTGTTTTGTCTTCCTTGATGGAAGTTTGTTTGTCTCTCTTTATGAGAGTTTATTTGTCTTCCATCATGGAAGTGAAGGAGAGTTTGAATCTCATGTTCAGAAGATCAGACTCGTCTAAAGACTTGTTGTATGACAATAAAGTCAATTTGTGCCTTAATATGGTCACCGAGTGGATTGAGTTTCTTGCCAATGTGCCAAACGTAGTTAAAGCGCTATCAACAATTGATCAGTCAACACGATTGAAGAATTTTAGAGGAAAATTCTATATTTATGTTATAATTATATGTACTTCTTTATTACAGTCGAATTTATTTGTCTGTTACAAGTTATACTGATTGATTATTATTATTAATGAAATACCTCTTTTTATTTCAAAAAAAGCTCATTTAGTAAACAAATAAAGTATTAATGTGTTCATATAGCGTTCACAAGTTTCATTGGGTTTATTTTTTTATTTATAAGTTGATTAAAATATTTTTAGTATAACATATTTTTTAGAAATAATATTCACAATATATAATATATAAAACATATAAATTATAATTTAAATATAAATTCCATGAATCTAAATATAACAATGGCCATTTTTAATTAATTAAAAATATTTGTGATCTAAATATTTATTCACAAATTCATTCTAATATTTGTAAAGTTGACACACACACATACATATAGTGAGCAACTTAATGAGCTTTTAAATGAACTATCTTACAAGCTCTGAATTGAACTGTTTATATATAAATGCAAGTGAGTTGAGTATAACTATTCAAGTTTGAAGATTAATTATCATAAAAGCTCGGTTATTTGTGTTAATGTGGATTCTGATTCCATGAAGCTAGCTGCAGAAAGAAGTGGATGTAAAATTGAGAAGCTCCCTATCACATATTTAGGCTTACCTTTGACAAGGAAAGCTTTGGCAGCTTCGGTTTTGGGACTCAATTATTTCCAAATTTAAATCCAGGTTAGCTCTGTGGAGAGGAAATCTTCTCTCAAAAGTTGGCAGACTCGTTTTGGTAAAATCTGTGCTGAATAGCTTACCTGTGTTTTACATGTCTATGTATCAGATGCCTGTGGTTGTGCAGAAAAAGCTTGAGAGCTTTTTGATTCATTTTTTATGGAGGGGAAATGCGGAGTCTAGAGGCCTTTGTAATGTAGCATGGCATGACATTTGTAAACCTTTTTCTCAAGGTGGATTGGGTCTGGTTTCTTTAAAATTCAAAAATCAAGCTTTACTTTTGAAGTGGATTTGGAAACTTAAAACCCAACCTTCAGGGCTTTGGTTTAATGTAGCATCTGTTGCTTCGGGTATTTCTTTTCTTAACATGATAAACAGCCCCACTTTGTCCTCTCTATGGAAAGGTATTTTCAAAGGATCTATTTGGAATGAGGATGTGAAAGAGATGTTTTTTTTTCTCAGCTGTCAGTCTCTCTTGGTGATGGGAGGTCGACTCAGCTTTGGTATGACAAGTGGATTGGCTCAAAAATTCTGTGCAAGCGCATTCCTTTGGTTTTCAGCATCTATAATTTCAAGCACGGATCAGTTGCAGATTACTTCCATTACGGTTTGATGTTACAGTAGTCTAGGCATCTTCCAAATGTGGAGCGACAGGTTCGCCAATTCACTCAGCCGATGGATTCTGTCCTAAACCCCCTTGATTGCAATTCTAATGATGATGCAACTTACAGAAGAAGGGATAGGTTCTTATGGGGTAAGGACATTTTCAAGGTCTCAAAATATATCACTCTTCATTTTGGCATTTCATCTCCTTTGTTTCCTTAGACTTTGATATGGAGATCTTGGTGTCCTCCAATGGTAAAATTTTTCCTATGGAAAGCTTTAAAGGATTCTATTACAACAGGTTCTTTCCTTACATCTCGCCTTATTATAGATGTAAGTAATAGTGCTTGTGGGATATGTGGTTTAAAAGAGAATGCAAATCACATCTTGTTGCATTGTGATGTGGCCTGGTGTTTATGGTGTGTTTTTTTAAACAAGGCCGAATGTGCATGGGTCATGCCAGATTTTTTGGCTCACTTCTTGGAGCAATGGTCCTATGTTTTCTATTATGCAAAAAACAGGAAGCTTTGGAGCTTGATTGAGTATCTTTTGCTTTGGAACTATGGAAAGCAAGGAATACAAGGGTTTTCAATGGCCGCTTAGTTGACATGGAGTCTTTATTATACTCTTGTATTGCTATGGGAGTTTTTATTTATAAGTTTCATAAGAGAGATTTTTTGTATTCCAGTCAGGATGTATATAGGACACCTGTTTGTATCTTTCAGGATTGATTTGGCCCTGACTTGAAGTCGTAGCTTTAAGTGTGCGAAAGCTTTGAGTTTTTGGGCTCCTGCCACTTCTTGTGGCTTTAATAAATTTTTAATTTACCAAAAAAAATTAAATAAACATTATTGAGCTTAAGGTTTGATTGTTAAGTTAACAAATGTATCAAATACCGAACAATTCATGAACAACTCCATTCACTCATTTACACCCTACTTCCTTCCATTTCTTTTTCCTGGCTTGTTCTTTACTTTTATCAATTCTTCTTTGTAAGAAAACAAATATGTTATTTTTCAATCGTTATTTCAGATGATATCAAAAAAAATTTAGATAGAATGTCACCATCATGTACTCCACCTCAAGTATCATTTTTCTTATCATATTAGCTTAATTGATCCATTATACTAACATCTATCATCATTATTATTAATTCATTTATAATGGTTCATGTCTCACAACTCACATACTCTACCTTAGAATTGAAATATCTGTAATCAACTTTAAAAATATATCTTAAATTGAAAAAAATAAAAACTATATTAAAAATAACAGTTCCTTAAAATCATTATACTTTTTATTTATACTATAACAAATGTATTTTTCCTTTGAGTGAACAAATAGATGAGATGTGATATTTTATAACCTAATAGTGACATTAAAGATGGGAAGTACCTAAGAATTTCTCACATCGAGAATTCCTGAAATTCAGTGTAATTTTGGAGTAAAAAAAAGAAAAAGAAATTCAGTGTAATTTAGTCCAAAACTCGCTTAAATTTATCTTCTAAAAACCCTATCTATTAGTAATTGTAGGTTGCTTAGCAGAGGAAGGAATCCATGCAAGTGGACTTTTCTTTCTTCAGTACATGTCCTATATATATATTTCACTACAAAAAAACAATCGATCTGCAGCGGCCTCATCCGTCGCAGAACAGTACATTTTCGTCATAAATACAAATCTGCGACGGAATATGCGATGAAAAAAGGCCGTCTGTAAAATCCTTGACACAGATTTTCTGCGATGGAAATCAGAGTTTCGTCACAGATTCTGCTACAGAAAATACGCTGTCGCAAAATGTATAAAAAATTGGATGAAATCTGCTACGGAATTTGCGACGGATTTTACCGTTGCAGATTTGTTTAATACGGAAAATTCTGTAGCAGATTTGAGAAAAAAAATTCATTTTCTACTTCTGACTCTGAGACGAATTTTTTCATCGCAAAAAAATCTGCAACGGAAAAACCCGTTGCAAATTCCGTAGCAGAATTTATTTTTTTATTTTTTTAATTATTGATTTTCGTGATATAATTTAATCTGGGTTCACTTTTTATACAGTAATATGCATTTTAATGTATAATATTTCGTAATCGAAACGGAAACCAAAACTGAAATTGAATATAAACAATACTGAATAACAGTGTACATAATATATCATAAAATGATATATAGAAAAACTGTACTAAAAGTAATAGTAAATGTGATAAAGTGTAAAGAATAAACCTAAAATGAATAAAATTAATCAAAGTAGTGTATCCGCATGGAATAAATAAAATGAACTAAGGTGGTGGAGGGATGGAAGGATAGAAGCACCTCGAGAGGTAGGAGGGATAGTAGGATCTGAAGTAGCTGCTGATGTAGAAGTGGTCTGCTGGGATGTAGCAGGTGCAGTAGGTGGATCCCCCTTGTAAATGAAAGGTTGTGGAGGCACGACCTCATCCTTTGGGAAAGTCACAGTGGGGACCTGCACACTAGTCTGTCACACAGCTCTAGTTAGAACATCAATATGTACCTGAAAATGATCACCGAGCATTCGCATGATGTCCCTAGTAATTTCAGACCTCAACTACTCTCGGTCTGCATTAGTCTGCTGTGAAGACGAGGTTCGCTGCTCGAACGCTATCTGCATGGTGGCCTGCACGACATTAAGAAGGATAGGATCAATGCTCGCAGCAGAGTGTGGGACTGCTGTATGCTGCTGCGATGCAGATGCTAAAGAAGAAACAGAAGATGCACTGCCATAGAACGAGAGCTGTCGATCCCAGTCCATAGACTCGTGACTTCTTCATGCCATCAGCTGCTAGCCAATACAACTCATCATCAGTCATTTCCTTCCCCTCCAACTCCGCAGTCGTCTTCAGCTCCATAAAA
>CANYLF012783694.1:0-14281 GCA_948193215.1 Bocquillonia castaneifolia
CGGTGGGGACACATGCTTTTAAGAAAGTGAAATTTGCAGTTTTAGAGAATAGTAACAATACCTAAATTAGAGTAAAGCCCCGTCAGGATTCTGCAAAATTTACATTAAATTCACCAAAAATATCAGGACATCCCTCCCAACTTCCATGTTCCCGTGCTTCCCAATAACTGCCCACATAGCGAAAAGCCCCATCTTCTCCTTCTCTGTTGAACCACCTGGGCTTCCATCCATGTTCTTGTAATTTCCTTGACTGCAGAAGACGAGTGAATGAATGAAGATCAACACAAATATAATGATTAGAAAATTTATATATCTAAGACAAGTAGTAAACCTATGAAATAAATATATATATAAATTTATCGGTTTCGCCAATTTAGGATTGCACAGTTCACTAAACTTTCCTTTGTTACTTGATCCATTTTGCTTGGTAATGTTCGTGTTTGGCCATATATTGAAATCCATGACCAGATAAACTTAAACCAGCCCAAATATTGCTAACATGAAGATTCAACTTAAAAAAAAAAAGATTAAGAAGAGCTTGTAACATACCAATCTCTGCCGCTTCTCCAACCGTTGTTTCTCTGCATTTGCCTTCTCATATTCCCCATTCTCCAGATGCCGTTGGTCTGGTCTCAGCCTGGAATCCGTAGGCGGAAGCTTCTCCTTAATCCGTGATCAAATACCCGGGATCAGACATGGCTATAAAAAACAATTAGATATGCATAAGAGAAAAATGGAGATGCATATCCGAAAACTGATTTAGTACATCATCTCTACCTGCAGTCCTGGTGTTAATTCATTTAGAGTGATTGCAAAAGATGTCAAGTTGTAGCGAGTGAGATTAGGAGGTGGCTTGGTACTTTTCCACAGCAAGGTGGCATTAGAGGAGCTGCAATCCTTTGTCTTTCTAGTCCCATCATCTTTAGAATAATACATGCAGTCATCCCACTTCCCAAAAAGTGTGGCAGCCTTCTTTCCCGAAACATCTTCCACAAATCCATTAACCTGTACCATTCAATTTAGATATAAGCCTATGAAACAAAATTTAGTAGTACATGGGACAATAATTCACAAATTAGGCAAACCATGATGTAGCCTAGTGAATGAAATTGCATGTAAACCGTACAGATTGCATTACTGTCAAATTAGCAAAAGCATTTGGCTAAAATAAAAGATCAAGATACTTCTATACATCAGTTTAGGCAAATAAGTAAAACCTGCAGGATTACTAACCTGATGAGGATTTCTGTCAAGAAGTGACTGTTCTTTGAACTTGAGTTTGCACGAATATTGTCCATTTCCTTTTATATGCATTGGTCCGTGATGATCACAATACAGTTTACCAAGAATAAGATTGTAAATAGTTGTTGTCACCTAATGAATGAATAAAACTATGTTAAACCAAACAAAAAGGAAGAAAATTGAAAGAAATTATTGGTCATGTCCTGTGTTAAAGTAATCCTGGGAGCAGTATATACCTTGCTCCACTGGAATGTTTCCCCATCATCAAACTCCAGTGTCAAAGTTCCAACAGGATCAAGTTGAATAGATCGTCCCCAAAATTTTGAACGGAGGTTGCTATCACCCCAAAACTTCCACCCTCTACCTTCACAGTGGCAGGCAATGACAGTTGGATGATGACTGACCTGTTTAAAATCAGATATTATTAACACATACAACATCAGAAAAGAAGTCACAGGTCACAGCCAGTCTCATCAAAGATATTCCCTGCCTCATCCTAAGATCTAAGGAACACTTTCATAGTTTGCAATTGATTTGTTTCTTCTGCTATTCTGAAGAACCTAAAAATGTGCTCCAATTAAGCAAATATAAGTTCCCAAGTCCAACAGAACTGCATAAGATGAAAATTAAAGTACTTTCTTGTAAGAATTCCATTTGTGGAGGGGGAATTTGGTAAATTCCCCTGTACCAATAAATTTCATCAACATAAAGATTTCACCAATGCTCTCAATCCGATTTATCCTTTCTGTCGGTTCTATCCTTTCAATCTGTTCATTATATAAAAAGTAAGAACTTATATACCTACCACAGGTTAAAAAAATATCTACTTAAAGTTCGACGCAGGGCTGAGCGTATTTTTCTGATGAATCTAGGATCATTACTGACCTTCTCGGAGACGAAGTAAATTCCCTTGTCAGGAAAGTCGGCTTCATAAGTTTCTCCTAGCAATGGATTGAAAGGTTTACAGTGTCTGCCTTCAGAGGAAGCATATCCAGAAACAGCAAATGCGGCAACATTTAACATCCTCATGAGATTATTCCCCTGTGCAGAAACACAAAAAAAAATTATCGAAATCAATTAGCGATCAATTGTCACTTTCTGTTGCAAAACAACATGCCAATGAACCTATATAATGAAAGGGATAGAGAACAATCGATTTGTGCATTTTATTGAATGCTTGACAAAAATTTGGTGTTTCAGTGGTAGGACGGTTCAGTGTTTCCTCCAATTAACAAAATATCAATAACTATTATGAAAGCTGCTAAGACGAGCATCTATTAGGTTAAAATTTAAAAGATTCAGTTTGTACCATAAGCAACTCAATACGGTTCTAATTGAAACAGAATGGGATCTACTAATCTCCAGGCATGCAAGCCCACAAGAAATCTACCATCTCTTAACCATCATTAGAAATTGTGCAAAGTCTCCTAGGGATAAATCTCCTCCAAAGGTAAGGCACAGGAAGAACATTACCAGTATAAATAATGTGTCAGGGAAAAAATCTTATTTTAAGTACATCAAGAGACATATGCAACAAGTCAACAAGTATATGGCAACCTTACTTCTTTACCATACTCATAGGCTTGATCCAAAAGATAAGAATATTCCAGGTCCTCAAAGCACTTCTGCAGAGATGATATTGGTTCATTAAAGTAAACTGGAAGACAAACTCGCGTGAGATCCTTCCCCACATTATCCTTGATCATAGACCAAAGACTGACCCCTTTTTCCTTCTCAACTGGTTCAGGAAGCTTATCTCGCCTTTCCACATATGGATATCCAAATTTACGAAGTTGCTTCCCAGCGTGCATTTTCACCTCATCGTCCTTATGTCTTACTTGCTGATGGGCAACTTCTTTAGTTGGCCCATGAACAGTTGTAGGTTCAGCAAAATACTCTTTTGTATCATAAAAGGAACACTCATCTTCCTCAGACACTTCCTCAAGTTCTTGTTTCTCAATATCATCAGATGATTCTGTTGTGCTACATTCTGAAATTCAAAATAAGATGAAGAGAATAAGAGTGCAGTCCAAGAAGCCATAGAAAATATGGTTACCAATGCATCTATAAAGAGCATAAATTGAGGAAAAGAAAAAGGAACATTATAACACAGAAGCATAGGCAAATTGACTAAAAAAGTTAACAAATGACCGAACACCGTCAATAATACCTAAATGTTAAATTTAGGAGTTGAATCAGAAAAATAAAAGAGAAAGGTTACCCTCATTTCCTGCATTTGAATCAGATAAATTCAAATCAAACATACACAGGGATCCTTTGAATTTTCCACCATAAACATGGGAATGGCAAAGAAAATTGATAGATCTAGAAGGGGAAAAAAAAACTAGAAGAAAAAACCCCATGCTCGTACCACTAAATTTTCCACGCCCTAAAAGTTCTTGCTTTGTCAATTGAAATTCACCATCTAGAATTCCAGACGTTTCGGTTTCAATATTAGCTGCCTGCAAAAGCAAAAGAGACGTAATGTGAGTTTATTTCAGAGATAAAAGTTAATTCACAAAATGTGAATTTGGAGCACCATAAATCATCCATGCATACTTCACAACCAGAAACATATGTCAGGGCAAAAAAGTAAGCTGTGAAACACAATTCTATTTGGAGTCTGCAAAAACACCACTGTATCAATTGGTACAACAGCAACCATTTACATACAACTTTTCACAAGTTCTGCAACTCCACACTAAAAATCCTATACGTCAACAATACCTCTTAACAATTATTGAGGCAATCCAATAGCTTGAGACAACATTTTCCATGAATGCAAACAAAGTAAATCAATTGTTGCTAGTTGCTACCGAAGTGATTTATTCCATCCATTAGCATTGTCTACTTCTTTCCACTAGCCACCTAGAAATCTTTATGTTTATCGTGTAACAAGAAACCTGAATAACATCTTGAATTTTTCAATTGAAAATCGCAGAAGAACACGTGTAGTCAATCTAAAAACCTGAATACTTCAGCGAGACTAGAAGCCTATAAAAGATGTCCTCAGCAAGCACAACCTCAACACTAGTGTGGGACAAAGAATTGAGTAATGTCTTAAACTTAAAGGCAGAGAGCTAAGAAATGTAATGAATATTTACAGCAATGAAAAATTTATTCACTGAAGGGTATGAAAATTCAGAAGAATCACTATGCCGATAAATCATAGCAGTTAAAAAAAATGTTACCTCTAATTGCCTCAATGTATCAAGCAAATTGGATCTTTCATCACAAAGAATTTTTAGCTGTCCTTGTATTTCAGAGAATTCAGAGAGCATGATCTGTTCACAATCCTTAACAAGATTCTCACTAATGCCTTCTTCAAATAACCGCTTCCTAAGCCTTTCAGTTGAAATAGACAAATCTCTAGGTACAAGGGAGAGGCTATCGTTTATTGATCTTAATGGAAAGAGACTCCTAGTGGAGACCAAAGCTTGCATCCAAGCAGCCCTATCTCTTTTTGAGTCAGTTCTAAGATGAAGTGTCTTTGTTGCTGTAAATATGTAAAATCTCCTATCATCCGATTTGCTCTCACGAAATGACGAGATCTGATACAAATATTGAGATAATTCCATCACCATTAACATTTTCAATAATTGCATATGTCAGAGCATTTACTTGCAAATAATATGATAAAACATGCACATAAATGAAAAAGAAAATCTAAAACAAGAGAAAAGGTAAAATCTTTATAACTCAAATGGATAAGAAAGCAAATTATCATATTCTGAAAGAGAGAAGCATACTCAGAAGGGAAAACCATCAAACTGGAACCAAAAAAGAAAACAAGACCAACCCTTTAGCACCCAATGAAAACTTCTACATAAGCATCACTTCTCAGAAAGAAATTGACAGCAGAGTCAGCATTGGGATCTAGTAAATAACAAAAAATATGCTTAAAGCATAATAATGGTAGAAGAGACCATATATCATATCCTTAGTTTTTCAGCTTACAAATAGTAGCGTAGCGTAACAAATGAGGCGCCACCTACTAGTCTCTTTAGTCTGAATTATCAAAAGTCCCCACAAGCACAAGCCAGATTGGTTAATAGTTAATACTTGTTTTGTTTTTGTCTATTCCTTCACGTCTAGCACACAAAAAAGAAAAGGAGTATAATAAAATCTTTAAAAAAATATTGTAGCTTATATTAAAATGAAAAATTCAATAAAGCACTCTTCCAGATTTCACTTTAACCCCATTTTGATCATTCACATGGCTTGTAAAGAAAGAAAATAAAAGAGAGAAGAAAAGAAGATGTGCAAACAAGACCAAATAACTTAAAAAGGTAAGCAATGAGAATACAAAGGCTAAAGCTTGAAGAAGTAAACAAAAGTGAAAGATGTTTTGGATTAGATTAGGTCAAAAAAGAAGGGGAAAAAAACTTTAAAAAAAGTAAATAAATATCAAAGGATCAATTTCACTTTGGTAACAATGATGTGACCACAGCTGCATACACAGACCTACAACGTACCCTATCATAACCCACCCAAAACGATACACAAACCCACCCCCACCTGTTGATGTGACCCACCCTACATTAACAACCAGTTAAGTTAAAACTGTCAAATAAATAATAAATCAACAGAAAGAAAAAAAGAAAAGAAATTAAAGTAAAAAAAAAAACCTTTATACAGCCATTTTATTTAAAAAAATAAAACTGAACATACCAAGAAACCTGCGGTTCATAACACATCTTTCTACCTCAAACATCAAACACACCCAAATCAGAATCTAAACTGATTTAACCATATAAGTAGAAAAAAATATTACCACTATTAGTAAAAAAGATTCAATCAATCTTTTTTTTGATAGTTAAAAAATTCAATCTTTATTATTGTTATTATTTCAAAATTTAATGAAATTATGAATAGATGTTTAAATTAAGGTAAATATTATTATACCCTTAAATGAACAATGCCAACACTTTTATGCTGTTTCCGGCGATAAGTTGAAGAAGAAGAAGTATTAGTAGAAGTAGAAGAAGAAACATGATCCATTCTTGAAAGCCTATTGGTGGAAATTTGACCGATCAATCTGACACTATTAGAAGATAACAAATAAAGATTCTCCGGGAATCGAAGAATCTTAGAGTAAGAAAGAACCCCATTTTTCAATAAGAACCACCGTGATCTCCACCCTTTGCCGTAATTAGTCCACTTGTAAAGAACTCCGGCGACTGTAGCTTCTGATCCATTAATACTATTGTTATTACTTCTCATTGTTAGTATTCCTCCTGCTGCATTGCCTTCAGATCCACCGGAAAACCCGGCCGGCAACGATCTTGCTCTTGTTAATAACGATGATGACGATGATGCTGCTGACGCATCCGGTGACTGGTCTCCTATTCCGGGACTCTCTAATGAAATACAGCATAATGGGTGCATTTCTTTAACCCTCATTTTCATTACCATTAATCAAGAAAATCAAGTGATTAGTTTCTTTATTTCTTGCTTCTTTTTTTGTATGGTTTTCTTGATTATTGAATCAAGAAAATGGAACCCAGAACCGAGATTTGATCAAAAGATTGAATCTTTGATGGGTTTTCGGAGTGTAATTGAAAGGGCACAAACATGATTCAAGATTGCATTTTTTGAATCAAAACATGGAATGGCAATATTTTAGTTTTGGCTTGTGGCTGTGTTGTGTTGTGTTGAGTTGTGTTTATATGAAAGGTGAGTGGCAAAATAGTAAATAAAATTGAATCTGAATTTGTGTTTTATCAAATGAATTTTCTGTGTTTTTTTTTCTTTTTGTTTTAGCTTTCATTTCAATAGTAGTAGTGTGTAACATGACACGTATATGATGATTAATGACGATATAATAATAATAATAATAATAATAATAATGTTTTCATTTTTTACCTTTTTCTTTGTAGAGAAATACAAATTTTATTTTCTACAGGAGTATCTTTTTATTAACAAGTCTCACCAATGTTTTTTTTTTTTAATTAAGGAATAAGAACAAAAAAATGTGTAAGAATATTGATTTTGATAATAAAAAAATTAAATTTTATATCAATATTCATTGGTAAGTTTTGGGACTGTTTGCAAACAATTGATCCTGAATATCTAGAAAGATTTAGATGTATATATTATTTTTTATTTTGATTGAGAATTAAATTTTTTGAATTAATGAAATTTATCCTACATTGTAGAAAATTAAATGTAAAATTTAGTTTATTTTGTGTTTTTGTAATGCAACTTTGAAATATCAAAGCATTTACAATTATAATATACATCCATGAATATAAGACTATCCTCAAACAGTAAGTGTACAAGTAATTGTACAATTTGTTGTACAGAAAAAAATTCATAGATAAACCTTAGTTGAAAATAGATGTGATCATTATACAAAACACACAAATTAAAAATCATTAATACACTATTAAAAAGGCTCATATGCCCTTATTAATTAAATAAATTATAGCTATATAATTTTTTTTTCTTATTTATTATAAGGGTGAAAGTGAAAATTTTTTGTTTAATATTACATTAAAAATATAAAATAATAAATAAAAATGTGTGTTTCTTACAATGAAAAAACAATTACTATTTTGATCAGATGGAGTACATATGATCTATATGAATTCTCAAACAAACTTGTGACACGTATTTTCACTCAACAAAAATTATATTCTAGAATTATGATTTTATATGATTATTTGAAATGAACTTGTCAATGATTTTATGAGAATTAGTATTACATATTCTTGTATAAAATAAATGTATTTTATGTTTTAAAAAATTTAAATTTTATCTCCCCTTATTTTAAAAGTTACTTTGTGTGTACACACAAAGTAAGTTATAAAATAAGGAGAGATAATCTCATCAAAAAAATGAGGGAGAAAATTTAAATTTTTAAAAAAATAAACTAGCTTTATCTTAGAAATTATGATGTTCATATATAAACTAATACCTTAGAAATTAGGTGAAAGCTATTGTACAGTCTTTTCAACCCTACTAGTACATGCCTTTCTTTCCTAGAAGCAACTTAGAAAGTACTCACATCACATTAAATTACTATGCATTTTGTAATGTGTCACTTGGTTACTTTTTTAAACAGTAGATAGGAAATTTTCATTCAAGGAATTGAAATTGATAAATACATGAACAAGATGCATCTTAAGTACAACATAATCAGCTATCTTAATTTCACAAGAGCAAAGAGAGATCAAGTCAAACAAAAAAAAAAAGAATTTATTAGATCTCTCAATGCATTTTACACAAAGCATATACTACAAAACTCCTTCTAATTTTCATGAAGCAAAGAACTCACTTTGTCAAAGTCTCAGAAAGAAAGGGGAGAACTTCCAGGACAACACAAGCCTCCAAACATCCTTTACAACATCCTATGAGAGCGTTAGAGCTTTATCATAAGTGGAATATTCTTCACCATCTTTGATAAATGCCTTGTTATCTAACTCCATAATAACAAAATTAGGAGTTCATAAAGAGTAAAGTCACAACCCAAATCATCTTATAATGCATGCGCTGCACACGCATACACACAAACGCACAAAATATATACACACATATACGTACACGGTACACACACCACAAAAAAAAAAGGAAGAGGAAGGGGGAAGAAGCTGCTTCATGGCAAAAGCCAACAAAACAGCCCCTCGATCTCATATACTAGATCTTCTATTTTTCTCCTTTTTTTCTCTAAACTTTCTCTCTCTAGTGGTTGCTCTTACAGTATTTTTTTTAAATTTTAATCTGGTTGGGACACTAATAATCGATGTGAGAACCACATGATCGAATTCACACCCGTGAATTATTTTGTAACTTATAATTAGAATGCTATATTAGGTTTTGATTTGAGCATATCGAAAAAAGTTAACATTTGCTTTAACAAAAAATGTTATAAATTCTTTTTCGAGCCAAACTCCCTAAAAAAATACCTTTGTTTTTTTTTTTTTTCAATTTTAGTTATTTAATTTATACGTACAGTTGCCCTTCTTTACCTCTTTCAACAATAGGTATCATCTTGAGTTATTGATTGAAATATCAGCGTACTTAATCATTTGGAGTATTCTTGCCAAACACACGATGGATGAGACGAAAATTATACCTTAGCATCATGATTTTACATCATTGTAGTGATACGAAAATGGCAAATCAATTATATAACATAAAATTAATTTATAAAAGATGGGAATTAAAATTTTAAATCTCAAATGAATTACTTCATTTTGTGGAGAAAAAAATTATAGAACTCTACATTATTAGTTTTTAATTTTTCTTTTGAAAGAAAATGAGTCCTTCCTTTAATAATAATTAAACTAATACAACTTGTAACATATAAGTAAACTCGATATTATCCAATAAATACGTATATAGATTATAATAAGATAAATTTTTCTCCAAAATTTTTCAATCGTGTTGACGAAACTATTTTAAACAGTATTTTCATGGTTGTGATTGATACAGCGGCAAGAAATGCAATCTATTCAATAACTAAATTAAACAATCTATCCGATAACTAAATTAAGTCACATATCAACTTTATGAATCTTTAAATGAGTAACATTATATTCAAACCCTTCTTCAATTCTATAAGCGGAAGATATATAAATTCTCATGTAAAGAGACAAATAAACTTTCACGGAAAGAAAAAAAAAAAAGAAAATCACAAAATATTTTATAAAAATAGATAGATTAATGTTTTATTATTATTTACTCGTCATTTTACATGTATAAACAACAAGAGGTGTGATGGTACAATAAATTTTTTATATAATAAAAATTTAGAAAACTTTAAATAGATGCTGTAATTTGTCTATTTTACAATTTTAAATATTTTTTTGGTTCTTTGCATATCACTATATATAGCTATTCTACAATTCAAGTATCTACTTTTTTTAATTTGCAAATCACTGTCTAATAAATGTCATTTGTATTTTTTAAGTAAATATATTCCACTCAAAAAAATCATAAAATATTATTTTAATCTGATATGACATTTTTTTTTTGACAGAATCTGATGACATTTGAGTTTTGTTAAATCTGGCTGATATAGAGGCTAATTATGCGTACTACAAACCTGCCGTTTTCCTAATACAAATGTTTCTTTCATCTATTTTTCCCACGTATTAAGCATTATAAAATAGCACCAATACTTTCCAATAATAAAAAAAAAAAAAATAGCACCAATACATCATTAAATCAATAAAAGTCTTAGACATTTTTTTCAATTTTGAGCTTTACTAATTTTAGACATTTTTCAACTTTTAGCTTTACTATTTTTTAACTAAAATCACCTAGGTTTATTTATCATTTTTGTTTACCTTGTAATATAAATTTATTCCATTTATTATACTAGCCGAAACAATGGAGGATTTATGTCTGAGAGGGACAGACTGAGTGCCTGATCTTTCACGGGTGTTTTAGCTTACTGTCAAGGGGATAGGGGCGGAACTAGAAAGTTTTATATAGAGGTTAAAAAAAATATTTTGAAACAAATTTCCTATGTTATGAAATGATGGGACCAAAATACTTGCTTCTTGAGAACCAATACATGTGTGTAGAGGGGGATTAAAAACTCCTGCACGAGAGACAACCATTGATTTGAAACAAACATTTTCAACGTCAGTTACAGTGAAGGGTGAAATATTTATTTTTGGATGTCAATATATAAACAAACATATAATATAAGAAAAAAAACTTAGAAGGCACCGCCTCAATTAGATCCGCCTGGAAGGCTAGAGTCCACCAAAACTCCCTTAACTACACCTCCATGAAATATAAAAACTACTATTGCTTGATGTGTGATTTCAACAGCATGGAGAGAGTATTTTATTTAAAAAAAACGATACTTATAAAGGAAAAAAGAAAACTTCTACATAAAATCAGTGGAAGTAGACAAATTAACTACATGCTATTTTTCCAAGTTTTCCTTCGAAAATTTTTACTAATAAATTGAAAGTTCACATGCAACTTATATGTTTATTAATAGATAAGAACTGAATTAAAGAAACTTGTGTCAAAACTAATAAAAAAAGAGATCTTTTTTAATGGTTTCTATATATATGAGTCAACCGGAAAATTATATGCCAAATTTATCAAATATTAATTGATGTCTTCCATCTTGAATTTTCAACTTTCCAAGCTTTAGACCATAGGGTTAATTGTAGGGGTGTCCATTCGGTCGGTCCGGTCAGGTTCGGTCCGAATTTGGCCAGACCAATCTGTCTTTTGGAGTTCTTAGGTGAAGACTAAATTGACCAAACTTACCCCCTAGACCTAAATTGGACCAAACCAAATTGATTCGGTCATTTCAGTTCGGTTCGGTCAGTTTTTATTTTATCTTTTTAATTTTTTTTAAAAATCTTTTAATTAACATTAATAAATTTTATATACTTATTTATTAAAAAAATAATTAAATGTATTTATTAAAGCAAAAAAATATATAAAATGTATGAAAATATGTATATAATGAGTGAAATATATAAAAAAATATATATATAAATATAAGATTTAAAAAATAAAATAAATAGTTTCGGTTTTTTCGATCGGTTCGGTCTTTCAAATTTTAAAACTGAACCGACCATTTAGCCCAAAAAACGGGACCAAACCATAATTTCAGTTCGGTCTGGTCATGTTTTTCAGGCCGGTTCGGGTATTTGCACAGGACTAGTTAATTGTAGCGTACGTTCAATAATTGTTGTCGCGGTTAAGATGTTAAAAATAGTGATAATTGTTGTTACAATAATGTGCAGGTAATTAGATGCACCCAATGCTATAAAGATGTATAAGTTTCTGGTTGGAAACTTTTCCCCACTTTTGTTATCAACAATTCGATTACACAAACATTAGTGAACATCCACAATTCTTTCCATTTCTGATGTAAAGGAATTCAATTTGATTTCACTCCAAATGCAACTAGACTGTATCATTTAAATTCATCGAATGAGTTTATTTTTTTAGTTAGCGTATCTTATGTTTGTGTCATTTTAATATTTTGCCATATAAAATTTCTTTTTTAGGTTATTTATGTTCGAAGTTTTTTTGTGTTGTATGAGAGGTTTTCATATTAATGACAAGAATCTAATACCCATGTTAAATTATCTTGTACGCAGGCACATCAGTTAGCTCAAGCGGCCTAATATGCTAAAACGGACGAACTTATGAGACACAAGTATCCACTTTTTCCTTTTTTTTTTTTTTTTAAATACAATATACAAAGGGAGGTGAAGTGATAGCAATTTTATAATAGATAATAATTAATAGCTCAAATTGAAATAGTTTAAACTGAGATAAAATTTAAAACAAAATTAAATTATAGTAAACCCTCGATTAATTAATATTTTATAAATTAACAACCTCAATTAAATAATAATTTTTTTCGTTCCAAAAAAGATAAAGTAAATCAAAATATTTTCTTGGGTAGTGGTGGACATAAATTTTTGAGATGGTAGTGGAAATTTAACTTTTTTTATTAGAGAGGGGCATGTGGTGGAATTATAATAAAGGAGTAGAAATATCAATTTTTGGTTGTAGGTAATAAGTTTAACTTTTGTCTTTTCTTAACTTTAACTTCATGTAACAGGTGATTAAAATGAATGGTCCAGATTAAAAAATTTCAATTTAATAATAAAAATGGCCAGTTTTATTTAATAAACTCGGTGCGCTATAGAATTAGCCTATTTTCTTTGATCCTAATGATATTATTTTATCGAGGTTAAAATGGAATTGAAGTAATTGTTTCAATTTTAATTAGGGTTTGATTTTGATTTGAATCATTTAGAATTAATCTAAAAATAATATTTAGTTAAGAAACTTATAATTTATCAAGATCTTAAACTGAATTAATACTGTCAATTTTGATTTTGATTTTTTATTTTTTTTCTAAATGGAATCTCAAAATACTAGTTTCAATTTTCACTATTGAAAAAAAAATGCAGTTGACGTTTCATTTTTTTTTAAGAAAGAACTCAAGAACGTTTCATTCATAAAAAGCCATACGTACGGCATCTATAAATCAAAACACTCTTGTAATCTAAAATATCAATATAAAACTTATCGTCAATACAACAAATAATGACAAATAGACACAGCTCTAAATTCATGACTTCTTCAATTTCGTCATGTAAAATCTTCGATGACTTTGCATCTTTTTCAATGGTGGAGATCCTCACCATAACCGATGTTTCACGTAGAAGACGACTCGAATCAATCAATACATTAGATAAGAACTTTCATAAACAAGAGAAATAAACTCCTACAAAAAGGAGAACAAAAACTCTTAATAAAAGAGACTAAAAACCCTACAAAAAAGATGACAACATCTAATTTATTGAAAAATAAAAGAAAACTATAAAGAAAAACAACGATAAATGAGGCTTATCACCGGTGAAGAAACTAATGACAGTCTCTAAGAGAAATAGATGTGATGGTGTTTTTCAGAGAATAGTGAGAAAATGGTGCCGTTGTTTCATTTTTTTAAAATCATCCGTGTGATTCTAATCCGAAACCAATACCTCGCCAGGTATATAAAGTATGAATAGATGAGCATATATACAAATCAACTAGCTCGAAATAGACAACTAACATTTAAAATCTGCACTGTTATTGCAGCACTAATTGGAGTCCAGCGAAGGAGACTTTAGTTGAGGAGTAGTGCAGTGATGTTTTATGTAGTTGGAAGCATAAATGTCTCAAAGAATCATCGCTTAAAGCTGGGAAATACCATTATTAACGATATATAAAGCTAAAGCTAAATCACCGTACCACCTATAGGCTATAGCTTGATCTTCCAGTCCAATAATTGGAAAGTTAAAAAGTGAAAAAAAAAAAGAAGAAAAACAAATTCAGAGCCGTATAACGTACATTAAGAAAGCATTGCCCTAACATAAAGAGTGAGGAAAAATAATTGTCAAAAGTTACGGATAACACCTTAAATTATAGTGTAAATTTTATTTAAAGCTTTAAAGTTTAGTGTGTCTTATTTGACCTTTAATTAAATGGTGCAAAAATACTATTCATATAAAATGAAAATTTATTAGTGTGTGATTTGTATATTAATTAATGACAA
>CANYLF012783936.1:0-14280 GCA_948193215.1 Bocquillonia castaneifolia
CAAAGAGCTTTTTGTACTACCCTTTGGATGCTTCTCACCTGGGAATTATGGAAGAATAGAAATAGGACAATTTTTCAACAGCCTTCACCTATAGATAATGTTCTGTACAAATCTATTTATTTAGCTATGTATCTCACGAAATGTAAACATTCTGGAATCACCTTATCTGCTGATGACGTTGTCAGGTGTCCAGATTGCTTTCTGCTCCTCTAATCTTTGTATTTTTTGACCTTCCTGGTCTTTCAATACATTCCTTCATTTATCAAAAAAAAAAATATTAAATAAATTTTAGTAACTTATTATAATAATTTTAGTAATTTTATATGTATTTTTATAATTTTAGAACTAATTTTAATGATTTAGTATTTTATTATAAGTTTTATAAGATTTTTTATAATTTTAAAAAAATTATTTAAATTTTATTGAGTTTAAAAATAATTTTATATAAAATTTATTAATTTTTGTAATTAAAGGTGGTTTTATAAGAATTTATTAGGTAAAAATGAAGTTCATGGACTAAATTAAACTTTTTTCCATGCAATTGAAATCTTTGACCTGTTGATTAACAGAAAAAAAACGGAAGGGATAAATAGCTGGATGGAAGCAAACCTGAGGGGGTTTTTAATTGAGTAAAAAAAAAACTCAGGGGAAAAATCATTGAATTGTACAAGCTTCAGAGGGCAAAATATATTTATCCCTTATATAAATGTGTGTGTTGCATATCTAAAATTTTTTACATAAAAGTATAAAATTATTAATAATAATATACAATTAATAATTAATAAATATAACTATGTAACTAGTTATTTTATTTATTAATTACATATATAATTTATAAATATATTTTTATTTATAAAACATACATGTATATAAAAATTACATAATATATTTCATAAACAATAATTATAGAATTTATTAACGAATTAATAACTTTATTTAAATAATAATTATATAATAATTAATAATCATATAATATGATTAATGAGTATATATAATTACATAATTATGTAATTATTATCAATGATTATTGGATATAATTAGTAATAATTACATATTTATTAATTATATATAATAATTACATAATATTTTTATAAATAATAATAATAGAATTTATAATTATTATACAAATAATTATATAATTATTAATTATCTATAATTAGTAATTAATAACTCTATTTAATTAATAATTATATAATAATTAATAAATATAATTTATTAGTCATATATAATTAGTAATTAAAAATTAATATATTTAATTAGTAATTACATACTAACTAATAAATATATTTTTTAATTATAGATAATTAGTTGTTAATATAAATATATTATTATTAATTATATAATTAGTAAATAATTACTATATTTAATAATTAATTACATATATAATTAGTAAATGTATTTTTGTTAGTTATATATAATTAGTGATTAATATAATTATATAATTATTAATTATATATAATTAGTGATTAATAACTATATTTAATTATTAATTACATATATAATTAATAAATATGTTTTTGTTAATTATATATAATTAGTGATTAATATATTATATAATTATTAATTATTGATAATTGGTAATTACTAACTATATTTAATTAATATTTCCATAATAATTAATAAATATATTTTATTACTAATATATAATTAGTAATTAATCACTATATTTAATTAGTATTACATCATAATTAATAAATATAATTTTGTTAATTATATATAATTACTGATTAATATAATTATATAATTATTAATTATATATAATTATTAATTAGTAACTATATTTAATTAATAATTACATAATAATGAATAAATATATTATTATTAATAATGTATGATTAGTAATTAATGACTATTTAATTAGTATTGTGTAGTAATTAATAAATAAAATTTTGTTAATTATATATAATTAGTGATTAATATAATTATATAATTAATAAATATATTTAATTAGTAATTACATAATAATTAATAAACATAATTTTGTTAATTATATATAATTAGTGATTAATATGATTATATAATTATTAATTATGTATAATTAGTATTTAATAACTATAGTTAATTAATAATTACATAATAATTAATAAATATATTTTTAATAATAATGTATAATTAGTAATTAATAACTATATTTAATTAGTAATTACATAAGAATTAATAAATATATTTTTTAATTATATATAATTAGTGATTAATATAATGATATACTTATTAATTATATATAATTTGTCATCAATAATTATGTGTAATTATTAATTACATATATAATTGATAAATATGTTTTTATTTATTAATAATATTTATAATTAATAATCATATGATATTATATACAAGTATAGAATTTATAATTAATGAGTATATATAATTACGTAATTACTAATTAAATATGTAATTACCAGGCAAGGAGAATTTTTGTGATACAGAGCAAAGGAGTCGCCACCTGACTTTTGGGCCAGAACCTACTTTTCCACGGATATGACGTCGGATTCCCTAAGGAAGCTAAACGTCATCACCCAGAGATTTGAGTTTAGCATAATACTTCCTTAGTTGTGGATTGTACCTTAACGTTTATACTAACATTCTACTATTCCCTAACAAGCAACAATATATAGAAGGAAAGCGGTAACACTCAATAGCATGCCGGAAAGTGGTAAATCACATATACAAGATGATAAATATGATTTATCACATGCAATATACATACACCCTTAAGAATGGAGGTAAAGGAAAATAAAAACCTTTAACAGCCCTTAAAGAATGGAGGTAAAGGAGAATAGAAACCTTTAAGGTGATCTAGTTATTTCTAACCTAATCAAATCTTTCTAGATTGCTTTTATTTGATCCTAAGTCTAGAGCATGCAAGGAGATTGATTTTAGCTATTAATTACCAAATCTTTGATTATCTTTAAATGATTTTATCCATTTCTGTATAAAGCAACCATTTATGGGTGATTTACTAATATGGAAACCTTAAATCATACATCTAGCAACCACAGAGAAGTGAAAGCATTCTAAATTAGGCTTAGAGATGCAAATAATGATTCGAGTGGGCTTTTAGTGCGTCATGGGCCTTTTAGAATCATCAGATTGGGCCGAAATCATCAAAAATTGTCAAATGGGCAAGGGGGCCTGCTGGGCACCTCTAGGCAGAAGGGCACACCTCTATCTAGAGGTGTGCGCTTCTAGGATGGCGCCTGTGGCTCTAGGATGAGTCGTGCACCTCTAGGGAGATTTGTGCTCCTCTGGGTCAGATTATGCTCCTTGGTTGGATTCCAAAACGTAAAAAACGAGTTTAAACCTACAAGATTTGATCTAAAACGGGTCTAGAGAAGTACAAGATAGTTCACAACAACCAAACAATAAAAGATTACACTGAAATTAACCCTAATACATTGATCTAATCCTAAATCTATGATTCCTGGTTAGGAACACGAAGAACACTCTGACGTGTTCTTGGTGGCTTTAACTGATTCCAATCATCATATCATCATTTCATCCTCCCATAAATGTTAATAGCATCATTAAACATGCAAAACAAAGATTAAAACAAGTTAGGACATTCAAAACATTAAGAACAATCAAGAACACACAAGAACATTATAAGAACAATAAAGAACGATTAAGAACAAAAGTCACAAATGAACAAGTAAAGGGTTAAGAAACTCATAATCATCGTGTACGCATGGATTCTAGGTGCTTATCCCATCAGATTAGGGGTTTAAGATCATCGTACATCAGAACTTTATTAGAACAAATATAGAAAAAGCTTAGAAAAGCTTAGTTTGATCTTCTAAAAACAAATAGAGTTAGATTTCTAGCATTCCTAGGAGATGTAAACTCTAAATTCTTCAGAGCTTAGCTAAAGAGTAGGCTTTGAAGATCCTAAACTTCTAAGAACTGTAGAGATAAGTGTTCTCTATCAACTATTATCATTCTCGTATTGAGAAGAGATGATTTGAAGTGTTGGTAGAAAAGGCTATTTATAGGGTTAGGGTGTGGATGAATTAGGAAACAATTTTAATTGAAGAATATTTGATTTGATTGATTGATTTGATTACCTTCCATAATCTTTAAGATCTGATTTGATTCTATTCTGAAAAAGGAAACCTTCCATGTTTACAAAAATCAATTTAAAAACTTTCCAAATCTCTTTAAATTAACTAATTCTGATTTTTGTGTTTATGAAAGGAGAAATTTGATGTAAATTGGGCCTGGAGAAATGGGCAAGTAGGATCCACATGCTTCGGGCTTCAGAAATCGAATCCGGGCCCGTTTCTTGTCAGATATGGGCTTGTTCTTTGTTTCAGGGCTGAGCTAGAGGAGCATAGCTCTGGCTAAAAGCGTGCGCCTCTAGGAAGAGCTGTGCGCCTCATGGATGAGGTGTATAAGCCTTGGATGAGGCACACACTTCATCCCTGACGCACACGCCTTTAGGATAAGGAGCAAGCCTCAGTCTGGACTTGTCCGGCCCGTTTCATGACGCTTTGGCCCATTTCTAAGCCTTGAACCTCACTGAATCGCAATCTAAACTCTGAATTGAGGCCCATAACATCAGAAGTTGGCCTAGGGGCTAATTCTAAATTCAAAACCATTTCAGAATCAATCAAAACTATTTTAAGAACAATCAAAACTTTCAAATCCAATTTAAAACCTTTGTAAAATCTTTTCCTGAAAACACATCTAGAAGTTCTTCGGCGTTCTTATAGTGTACCCTGAGCAATAGAGTTACTCACTAATCATCATCTGGGCTTCGAGCCACTCCCATCATTCCTGCATCCAAAAATTAGGTGTCTATCCATCTTTAAATACAACTAACGGAGGTTAGTACAAATGACAAAGTCCTTCTAGTTTTAAGGAAAGGTTTCGCGTTTGAGTCTCACCTTCGTTGAGAGATGACAAGGGTCTTAAATGGGCCACAGCTGGGCACCGGCTGCCTCGCAATGGATTAGTCTGGATCCAAAGGGCTCAAAATACACTATAGGCAATACCTATCAAAAAAAATCTTTAAATAGATATCTATATAAAAAAAATGTTTTATATTTATTTCTATAATTTTTTTCAATAAATATGCTAATGACAACTCGAAAAAAGAAAATATAATAAATTTTATAAAATTATATGAAATGTATTAATTTTTATGCTTTAAATTGTGCGATGTAAAATTAAAAAAATTACTTTTAAAAACTTGATTTATTGTGCCTACTTTGGGTGCTTCGGGTGGAATAGTTTTTTCCTAGAATTCTTCTTTACTGGAATGTTCTCTTGTGTCTTCTTAATCTCATTGGATTTTGGTTCATGTTGTTAGTAGAGATTTTGAATTACATGTTTTGATAGTTTATGCCCCTAATGATTATCATGATCGTTTGCTACTTTGGAATGAGCTCTCGGGTTTTATTTAGTTATACAATAACATATTGGTGATAGGAGATTTTAATGAGGTTTTAGATCCTAAAGAAAGGGCAAATGGAAGTCTCTCTACCTCTTTGCTTGATTTCCAGGAGTTTGTCAATAACTCGGAGCTTTTAGATTTGCCTTTGTATATGTGCTCATTCTCAAGTATTAATCGTGCTTTGATCTCTAAGGATTTATCATCCATGTGACCATATCAATCTCTTTCTACTATCGATTCTTTACTTTCTGATCACTTTCCTCTAGTTCTCAAATCAGATTTGAATTGTAGCTGGGGAAAGAAACCGTTTCGTTCCATAAACAGTTAGTGGGAGGATTCTCATTTTCTTCCTTTTGTGAAGGAATCATGGTCTAACATTTGTGAGTCTCATTCTTCTGATTCTTTAGCTTGCAATTTAAAATTTCTTTGCATGAGCATTCAAAAATGGAATAAATAGATTTTTGGTGATGTAGATGAAGCAATTAAGTTGTTACAGAATCAAATTCCTGAGAAAATTTCATCCACTAATTCTTGGCCTCTCCCTATTGCTATTTATGAGGAAATTGCTCGGCTTAAAGGGGAGTGTAGACAAAAAGGAGTTACCTCAGTAGACTACTTTGACTAACGACTGGGCACTGTGCATTTAGCGAAAGGAGCTTGTGGGAGTCGCCATCCGAACCGACATCGGAAACATCTTATATTAGTGTGCATCTCGATTCCTTTAAGAAATGCGAAGCCACATTGACCTCAGAGCTTCTATGATCGGACTATCGCGATCCTTAAAGTGTGATTCTTTACAGGCACTCTAAGCATTATTCCTACCTTCATTCCCACTATTTTTATAGTATATAATAAAGATAGGTTCTCCTTACATTTTATATACAATCATGCATTTGTGAGTTTCTATTAAAAAGCAAGAGTTAATTTTACATTACCAAGTGAGCAATTGGGTCAATTTACATGCAAAGGTTATAGAAAACACAACAGCAACCAACACAACCTAGGTTTCTAGCTTATTTTAATCTAAGGATTACCAAATCATTATTAGAAGTCATTTTCATGCATATTCAACCCTAAAAACATTACCAAAGAAGTTTATAGAAGCTTACTTCGTCACTTATTTCTACGTGGGAGCATTTATTTTTGTCATACGAACATGTACTAAAAGTTCCAGAACCATTCTCCACTAACACCACTACAAGGAGTGGAGTTGGACTTGAACGCCACTATGGCTAGTGGCGTTTGGACCAAACGCCACTATGGGGAGTGGCGTTTGGGCCAAACGTCACTCTGCTCGGTAGCGTTTGCGATCCCAACACACAAAACTTACGAAAATTGACAGGAAATGCAATTTTCTAGGTTTCTTATGCCCAGAAATCAAGAAAAATGCATAGAAATAGATAAAATATGGATGCAAACAACCTAATAAAGATCTAAATGGCAAAACCCAACCTAAAATCTAGATGGCACTTAAATAGCATGTAAACAAAACATACAGTAAACACAAAAGTTAAAACATGTTATTATGATTTAAAACATAAATCAATCTAAAATGGCAAAAACATCCTAGATCTAAACAAACACTCCTTTAGCATTTGAATAGTACATGCAATAAATAAGAAAAATATATAGTAGCATTTTATTCATAGAAAACATGCAAAGATGATGCAAACATATTAAAAACAGCATATAATAACATTAATAATCCTAGATCTATCATTTAAATCATATTATAATATAGCAGTAACATGCATGATTCATTTTCCATATACAAAGTACGTAAGAATAAAAAACATGTTCGTTGCAAATCCAAGCAGATGCAAAAATCAAACCACACAATACATGCAAATCACGCTTACATGGTTATAATGACAAAAAAATTAACAAGATTTATGGTATCAAATACTTACAGTAAAGTTGAAGGATGACTAAGTTCTATCAGAAAGCTGGAATGGGCTACTAGCAGTGATTCAACGTACATACAGGAAATGACTTGACACCCTCAGATTCTGAATGGATTTTGGTAGAGCTTCGTCTCCAAAGAATCACCAACAAAAGAAATAAGGAAAAGACTTCTTTTTCTAGAGAAGTAAGAAGAAATAGGAGGTTTGGGAAGAATGCATATCATAAGCCATAAGAGTTTTCTGGGATCAATCCGGAGAAGTGTTTACTGTGGCCTTCGTGCCTACTTATAGGTAGAGGAAGTGGTAGCAATGTGATTGTTACAATCACTCAAGCTATCTGGTAAATTAAAAACAAACTTTGGATTAAATCTGTTGAAAGCAGCTTCTATCTGGATTTGAATTTTGAAAACACGGATAAAAAGCGCGTTACTTTTTAGTGGAAAATAGGACAGTGCTGTTGAGAACCAACACCACCGTGCATAGTGGCGTTGAAGATCAATGACACTATAGATAGTGGCGTTGAGAAATAACGCCACTATAGACAGTGCCGTTTGGGCCTCATAGTGGCATTGGTGCCATTTTGGGCCCAAAACATTCGATTTTGAAAAAGCTTATTAGAGACAAAAACATGCAGAATGAGCCAATCTACATAACATGTAAGTTTCGGGCCATTCCAACACTCATAGAAAAATTTATGATGAAAATCGTTTGAAAATTGTACGATTTCAGGTTAAAAACAAGCTTTCTGACTCTAAAATGCATTTTCAAGCTTTAAAACCATTTTGAAATCATTTGTAGTGATTAGGAGAGAGCTAAACCCATTCAATTGCATGCTTTTCAAGCATAGATATCATCATTGGGTCTTCGAGCCACTTCCTTATTTCTGTATCCAAAAATTAGGTGTTAACAAGGAGCTTTCTATAAAAAAGAAACGCAAGGAAGCTATCTGGCATCAAAAATTGAGAATCAAGTGGACTCTTCTAGGAGATAATAATTCCTCCTCTTTTCACAGAATAACTTCTATGCATTTCAGGAACAATAGAATCTCAGTGGTGGAAGATGAGAATGGTGTCCATGTGGATCCTGTCTACATAAAAGAAGCTATTCAGCGCTTCTATTATGGTTTGTTTCAGTCTCAGCCAGTCATTCCTTTTGATCTCAGTAGTTTTGATTTTATCATTCTTAGCTCATAGGAGAATGAGACTCTTATTGCTGACTTTTCTAGGGAGGAGATATGGGATGCAGTTAAATCCCGTGGTGCTAATAAAGAACCTGGCCTTGACGAATTTAATTTTTATTTTTATCGGAAGGCTTGGGATGTGATAAAAGAAAGAAGTTATTAACTTGATTTATTCCTTTGCAGGCTCTGGTTCACTACCTACTGATATTAAGTCATCTTACACTGTACTTATCCCTAAAGTTGCTGGCTCAGCTTCATTGAAAGATTATAGACCATTTGTCTCATTAATGGTGTTTATAAAATTATTGCTAAACTTCTTTCATGTAGACTTCGGTAAATTCTTCCCAGTGTTATTTCTGAATCCCGGTTTGCTTTTGTGAGAGGCAGAAACATCCATGATTGCTCTTTCATTGCTTCAGAGGTGGTTTATCGACTTTACAAGTCCAAGCATCCAACTTTTCTTTTAAAGCTGGACTTCCAAAAAGCTTTTGACTGTGTCTCTTAGGGCTACTTACTCAAAGTTATAGAGAGAATGGGCTTCTCAGAAAAGTGCCAAGATTGGATGTTCAATTTTCGAAAAGACTCTTCTACTTCTATTCTTGTGAATGGCTCTCCCTCCATGTTGATTCACATTAGAAAAGGCCCTACTTCCCCTTTCCTTTTTGTTCTAATAGTTGAAGGATTGAAGTAGATTATGAATAAAGCTATCTCTCATGGTTTTCTTAGGGTAATTCGGCTTTCTAATGATGGTCCTCCTTTATCGATTCTCTAGTTTTCAGATGATACCATGTGTTTCTTGCCTACTAAGGAGAGCATTTTGGTTAACTTTGTGAAAGTTCTGAGGTGTTTCAAGCTTATTTCGGGACTCAAAATTAATTTGTCAAAGAGCTCTTTGATTTGTCTTAATGTGCAGGATACCCTAACTTCTCATTATGCATGCTTGCTTGGATGTAAAGTTGAGTCTTTGCCAATTCGGTACTTGGGAGTGCCTTTGTCATTTAAATCCCTTAGCATCAGGGATTGGGATCCTCTGGTTAGCAAGTTTAACTCAAAGCTAGCCCTCTGGAAAGGTTCATCTCTTTCATATGCCGATAGACTTACATTAATTAAATCGGTGCTTTTTAGTATGCCCATTTATTTAATGTCTCTCTTTAAGATGTCGATTGTTATTTCCTCTAAGCTGGAAAGTTGTATGCAAAATTTCCTTTGGAAGGGTGATCCTAAAGGTAGGGCTTTGTGTAAAGTTTCTCGGTCTCATATTTACTTGCCTTTTGATTATGGAGGTTTGGGTTTATGCTCTCTATCTCTAAGAAATAGCAGTTTGTTATTCAAATGGCTGTGGAAGGTCAGACATATTGATAATGCTTTTTTGTAGTACCTTGTCAACTCTAATTTCTTTGCCATTACTTCTTGGGAGGACATTCAGGATAACTCTTCTTTATCCCCGATCTGGAGTGGTATAAAGAAAGCTTGTATGCTTAGCACTCAACACTAGAACTTCTTTAAGGCATCTATCACCTTCTTTCTTGGAAATGGTAACTCTGTTTCTTTTTGGAGTGATATTTGGATGGGTTCTTCATCTCTGGCAGACATGTTCCCTCTTCTTTTCTCCATGGTAATGAAGCCTCATATTTCGGTCAGTTCACCTTTGGAAGTTGTCCGCTTGCTTTCTGGTCGCCTATTCTGGTGCAGATCGCTGCGGTTCTCTTCTATGAAGTAGGTCCGAGACCTCGTTGATGATATTCAGCTTACTATTGTTGATGATATTCAACTTACTGTTGTTAATGATGTTGTTAAATAGAAGCATGATAGGTCTGGATGTTACTCAGTTCACTCCTTTGTAAGAGAGTTCATTAGATCCCAACATTCTTAAAGTTTACTGCCTTTTCAAGATTCTTGGAAATCTTCTGCTCCTCCAAAGGTAAAGTTTTTTGCATGGACCTCTATTCATCATTGCCTACCTTCTAGAGTTTTTCTTGCAAACAGATTCATTCTTTCTTTGGATAACTCTATGTTGTCCCAATGGCAACCAAGAGGGAGGTGAATTGGTTGATAAATTAAAACATAAGAGAAATTAAAAAAAAAGAATGGATAAGAAGAAGAGATTTAGAGACACAAGGATTTATAGTGGTTCGGGTATTAACTAACCCTACATCCACTCCCCAATTTTACAAATTGGGTATTCCACTAAACAAACAAGAAATACAATAAGAGTTTTCTTAGCTTAATCAAACTAAGTATTTTTCAAGTTCACACTAAACTTATCAAGAGTTTTAAGGCTCACTCACAACTGAACTCAAGTGTTTTTATGGCTCACACTCAAAACCTGAAACCCAAGTGTTTACAAGGAATACACTTAAAAATTTCCTTGTGTTTTAGTGTCTTTCACACAATAAAAACTCAAATTAAAAAGTATAAGAAGAAGAATGGAGGTTTTTGCTCACTATTACAACATAAACTCTCAAATAACTTATGAATATTGTAACTCTAAATTGCTATTCTTTCTTCAAGCTCCTATGTATCTTTTGATGCCTCAAATACCTCCTTTTATAGGCAAGAAATCATAAAAGGTCATTCTTAATCAACAAAGAAATTCAAACTTGATTGGTGAGGCTCCATTCTTCAAGGCTGCCAACTTGCTTGACACATGTGGCATGTCTCCTTCAAAATTCAATATCTTCAGCTGTAATTATTGAAAAATTTTGATTCTTTTTTTGTTAGAAACTAGACATCCATATCTTTTCAAAAATATACAGCTCGGTTTCTATAAGTTTATAGCTTTTTGCAATAATTCAAACAATGGACGCCTAAAGCATGTGACTTTCAGTTAGAGCAATTTGTATTCAAATATGAATATCTCATTGTAGAAAATTCAAAATGCTTCACCATTTTTTGCATTGAAAAGTAAACTTCCAGAGCTACAACTCCACTAAAATTCACATTTAAATGATTTTTCTATAATTTTTGGCATAATTTTGAAGACAACTTATATGTGCAGTCCCTTGTTTGACAACATGACCATAAATCACTCAAAAATTCATATCTTTAATTTTTAAACTCAAAAATTCAAATAAAATTTTTTATGAACACTAGAAATATTGGGCTTTCAGTCCATGTATAATTTATAATATCATTACTGCCCAATTAGTGCAGTTAATTCATTTAATTCAGCCCATCCGAAATTGACTCTGCACATTCAGTTTTCCTTAAGTCCTAAACTTCCAATATACCATGTCCAATGTCCATAAATTGTAGGTTTAAATAGCCCATAATATATTTTATCTTTTTACTCCATGTCTTTAGCTTTTAACTCAAAAACTCTCACCAATTAACCCAAGTATTTTATTGAGGTTTACACTTGAACCTATCCACCTAAACTAAGGTTAATTCATGTTCACTCGACTAAGATAAAATTGTGACTTGTACAAAATGTTTAGTTCATCAAATAATAATATGCATCCTTTTATAATGTCATATCTGAAAAACACTTAGCAAACATATTATTAAATAACTTAATATTTTACATCATTAAAATCATTAGTGAAATCTCGAGGCTAACAATCTCCCCATTTTTTATGATGATAAAATATTAAGTTTACTTTAAAAAATATAAAAGTACAAGATAATGAAAAATACAAAATATTTTTATTTTCTCCCCCTTTTTGTCATCAACCAAAAAGGGTAACAAAAGGATACATAAAACATTAGCGTAGACAAGAAGCCCCCCCTCAACAAAATACATTAAAAAAACATAAAATAAAGAAAATGAAATTAAGATGATGAAGAAAGCATAATGGCCAGAACAGTCATTGAATCAGTTAAAGTCTGAGTGGTTTGTGCTTGTTGTTCTTGCAAAAGCAATTAATATTACTCAATGGTTACCAAGTGAGAATTGGTGTCTTGGATTAAAGATTAAAGATCTTCAAGGGAATGAGAAGTGGAGGATTGAGTAGGTTGTTGAAATTGTGGCAGATTCAACTCCACTGAACCAATAGTAGGAATTTGAGGAATATCTTGCACTTATATTACTTAATCCACCACTAGAGGTTGTTTCCATTTGGATTTGCGATGGTGTTCATTTTCTAAGCGGAAAGATTAACTGATCAAGAATTAAGTTTGAAAATAGTTGTCTAAAGATATACTCATTTCCATCTAAATTAACTCAAAAGTGTTAAAAAAACATGAGTTAAAATTCCACCATATGGTAATGGGAGATCTTTTGAACCACGAAAGCCATAAAAGAAAGGATTGAACTTGGAAGATTTATTGATTTTTTGGTTAAGTGCATTGAAATAAAAAACATATCTTGCTCGGAAACTCGAAGAAGTTCATGATCTCTAGGAAAAATATTGTAGAAATACAAATGATGAATGATTCTGAAAAAAGGTGGGAGTTGATCAACATGAGAAACATATTTGGACTGAAATGAACCATCAGACATGACAATTCGAGTTTGTTCAAGAGGAGAAATTGGATAAAGAGACCAATCTGATAAATTTTGTATTCCCCATCCTTCATGAGGAATATCTAAAATCTTCCCAAGAGTAGGATCATCAAAAGTGATTTCTTTACCTTGAACAAAAGATTTAAGAGTGTGAGAATTTTGGGAGAAGATGAAATTGACATAAAACTGCTAAACTAGTTAAGGAAATATCGAGTTTTCATCGGTGAAAAGTTTGAGCCAACTTTGAGCATCAAAAACTTTTGAAATCCCATATTTTATGAAGAATGAAATATCAAAAATGATTTTAGGAATAAGAACATTTTGCACAGGTATTTTATTGTTCCTAGAACGATGAAAGTTTTTAACTTAAAAAGGAAAACATGAGATACGAAAGATTGAATCCATGATTTTTTTTAAAAAAAAATTAACGGATAGAAGTAGAAACTGATGCTTAAAGGAAATGCACTTGAATGCATCTACCAAGAAATAAGAGGGTTGTATTTATAAGGATTCTATTATATGTGCTCGTGCAAATAAACAGAAAAGAAATCTTACCGAATCCATATATTTCAAAAGTTTTCTGGCAAGCCTTGATAATAATTCTGAAGATGTATTTAATCATATGTGTTGTAAAGTCAAATTAAAGAATCCTTCCATCAATCATACCAAGCTCTCTCTTAATGAAGTTCATCTTTTCCTCGTTTAGAGGCTTTGTAAAAATATCTACAAGCTGGTTATTAGTATCAACAAATTCTAATGTAATATCTTCATTTGATACATGATCTCTTATAAAATGATGTTTAATATTTATATGTTTACTTCTAGAATGCTGAATAGGATTTTTGGATAAACAAATAGTACTAGTATTATCACATTTAATAGGAACATTTTTGAATTTCAATCCAAAATCCAAAAGTTGTTGCTTCATTCATAGGATTTGTGCACAACATAATCTTGCAGATACATATTCAGCCTCAGCGGTAGAAATAGCAACAGAAATTTGTTTCTTACTACACCAAGAAACTAAAGAATGCCCAAGCAATTGACAAGTACCAGAGGTACTTTTTCTATCTAAAATACTTTCTGTAAAATCTGCATCAGAAAATCCAATAAGGTTAAAACTTGAATTTTTAGGATACCATAACCCCAGATGTAATGAACCATTCAAATATTTCATAATATGATTAATAGCTTTTACATGCGATTCTTTTGGAACAGATTGAAATCTTGCACATAAACATACTGAAAACATAATATCTGGTCTACTAGCTGTAAGGTAAAGTAAACTACCAATCATACCTCTATATAACTTTTCATCAATTGGCTTACCATTTTCATCTTTATCTAGCTTGATATTTGTGCT
>CANYLF012784689.1:0-13611 GCA_948193215.1 Bocquillonia castaneifolia
AATTCAACCCAAATTTATTTATTTTCATGCATTTACATCCAAATTAATTTTTATATATTTTATGTATATTACAAAATAAAAATAATATTAAATAATGGTTCAATTTCGAGACACAAAATATTAAATATATTAGAATACTTCAAATTTTGAATATAAAAATTATTTAATTAAGATCATAATTATTTAAATTGTATAGGTTGAGATTATTGGACTAAATTGTAAGTTTTTATAACACTTGTATAGGGACTAAATTATAAGAGTATTAATTTTGTAAAAAAAAAAAAAGCAAAATAGCGGATCTACAGTTTCACGTCATTTTTGGCGTTTCACTGTTGCAGAAAGCCAAAATAGAGCTGAAAATAGCTCTCTGTTGGAGTAAAATTTTACTCTAAAATGGGACAAATCCCCTATTTTAGCATATGGTTGGAGTTGCCTAAGAAAAATGGGGAAAAAAATTGGAGTCCGATTTTGGAGCTTGAAATCTGTCACTTCATGTTAGGAATGAGAATTAAAAAAAAAAAACTTACTATATGAATAGAAGAGCAAAAAGGTATTTGAAACAAAATTTGAAACCTTGAATAGGGAGTGGAATAAGACCTTATTAGCAATTAAAACAAAAAAAATTATAAAGGTATATCTATCCATGATTCAAAATTGAACAGATAAATCTTTTTTTCTCTAAAAAAGGAATCGAAATATGAAATCAATCCTAAAGGAACAATTTTAGTATCAGAATCTATAATTATAATTTGATTTCAAATGTAAAATTGATTTAAACCATTTAAAAAATTAAAATTATTAAAATATGATTCAAAATTGGAATCAAACCGAAACCGTTGATTATGATATCCATTTTTTAGAATTGAAACCAAACTCTAGAATAACAATTTTGGCGCTGGTTTTAAAAAACCAAAAATATAATTTCAATTTCAGTTTTTTTTTAACTTTCAATTTGGTTTCGGTTGGAACCAGCACTTAAAAAGGAGAAATTATTGGGTGCACTCGGTTCACCACGTAGGATTGTGAACTCTTTGTTGTATGTGTGACATGTCATGATTTATTTACCAATTGGATAGAGTGTTTTATATGTTGACCATTATTTATTAGGTTAACATTAAATGTGAAACATTCTACTCAATTGATAAATAAATCATGCCACGTGTCACACATGCAGTGAAGAATTCATAATCCTATGTGTTAAACCGAGTGCACCCAATAATTTCTCCTTAAAAAGGGCCTAAAATAGAAGAGGATATCAACAATAAGGAGAAATAAGAATCTAAATACGTAAAGAAAGGGAGATTGGTAATTTTGCAAAGAAAAATAAACAAGAGGAAAAGATCCATTCCCTTCCCCACAGAAAAAGGTGGTGGGAAAAAAGTTCTTTTTGTACACACTGTGATGATGGTGATGATGATGCCTGCAATCTCCAACAGCAACAGCATCAACAACAACATTAACACTAACACTAACACTAACACTAACTCTAATCTTAAAAAAAAAAAAAAAAACTTTCATTCTCTCTCTCTCCTTTTCTCTTACTCACTCATCTCTCTGTTTTTATTTTTCTTCCTTTTCTTTTATTTGGTATCTTTACTCATTTCATAACCATCACCATGACCAATCTCTGCTTACCTCCCTATTACATCTCGTGCAATTATAGTGACAACCCATGTTAGTAACTTAGCTCCCCAACTTAAAAGGTCAAGTTTTTTTTTTCTTTTTTTTATTTCCTTTTCCTTTCCCTTATTATTTGCGGTTATGGAGAACAAGTGTGGATGTTGGTCTCTACTAAAACGAAGTGTTAGAGGTGCTTGTAAACCCTCTGCTTCTAAAGACACTGCTAACACTATTCCTCGTACTAGTCTTGTTTATGATGCAGGTATATGTTTATGTTTTTTATATATTTATTGATTCAAAATCTTTTGTTCTAACAAAAAAAATATACTCCTTTTTGGGTCTTCTCTGTTTTTAATTCTCTGGCATTGGTTTTTATTGTACTATTTTCTCCCCCTTTCTTCAATCTTTTAATTGTTTCAATATAAAATCCGTGACTTTGATTTGGATGTGGTTCAAATTTAGCTCCTTTACTAGTGTTTTTAGAGTTTGAGCTTTGACATAATCTCCAAAAGAAACCCTTTCTGTGCAGTGTAAAATTAGGATTTAGCATTTTGATGCAGATGCCAAACTGGGTTTTTTTGGGTTTAGCACCGAAAGAATGCAAGTTCTTCTTTTGACACTAAGCTTTTTACTCACTATAAACAGAATTAGTAAATTGTACTGAAATTGAGTCTTGTCCCTTTTTCATTTAATTTTTATGGCTTTATATTTAGCTGAAGCTGAATGGATGTTTGGTACTCTTTAGTCAATGCTCTAAACTTAGCAAATTTGCCATAAAGTAGACAAATTTATGTATAGAAGAGTTGCAGTAAAGTATGGAAAGGGTTTATCACACCCAGTTCTGTTTGTGCAGCTACTGAAACGAGGTATCTAAATGCAAGCAATCGAGAGCTATGTCCTCCTAATGAAGCACAATTATCATCTGATAATCCTGATCCGCCACAAACAGATAATAAATCTCCATGCCAGTTACTTCAGTTCACCTTCCATGAATTAAAGTCAGCAACTGGTAATTTTAGGCCAGATAGCATTCTTGGAGAAGGTGGATTTGGATTTGTGTTCAAAGGATGGATAGAGGAGAATGGGACAGCACCAGCGAAACCCGGGTCAGGAGTCACAGTTGCTGTGAAGAGTTTAAAGCCAGATGGTCTTCAAGGCCATAGAGAATGGGTGGTGAGTAAAACATCTGATTTTCTGGGTTCAGTAGATTGATGTTGAAGGAGAGACAGTTGTGGTTGATGATGAGTGAGAGGGGTTTAACATTACAATTTTTTATTGTTTCAGGCAGAAGTGGATTTTCTTGGACAGCTTCATCATCCTAATCTTGTTAAGCTTATTGGTTACTGCATTGAGGATGATCAGCGATTGCTTGTTTATGAATTCATGACGAGAGGAAGTCTCGAAAATCATCTTTTTAGAAGTGAGTTTTAACAATGAATTTAGTGAATTTTCTGTTTAATTTTTTACCAAGTTATATTGCTAATGCTATGTATATTGGGATCCTATATCAAATTAGGCACCAGACATTCTCCTTTTGGTACTCTATTGGTCTTAATTATCTGAAATTCATTTCCCCTCTTCTTTTCTCCATTTGCATCCCTACCATTACCAGGGTACAAAAATATCTTTTTCTCTATCCCAGAAAATTTTCCATTTCCATCAACTATGTTTCCTGCAGCTTTATTTTAGATTATACACCATTAGTCTATTTTATGTTTTCTTTAAAGAATGCTTTACCTGCATTTTCTTGTTTAGGTAGACTGGAATTTTGTCTTGAGGAACCTTGTGATGTACTTAATTAATTATGGTTGAAGCTCATAATGTTAAAAGTGCTGTCATTTTTTTTCCTTTCTTCTTTTACTTTTTTTGACATTTTCTTCAAGCTAATGAAGACCTATACTTTTGAACACTTTCAGTGACTTTTCTGTCTTTACATGTTTTATTTTCATGCTTGGACAAATTTAAGATTTGTTGAAGCAAATTTGCTGATGTTGTCGTGACTTTTGAAGGGACAATACCTCTTCCATGGACTAACAGGATTAAGATTGCGCTTGGGGCAGCAAAAGGATTAGCCTTTCTTCACGGTGGTCTAGAACCAGTTATTTACAGAGATTTTAAGACATCAAACATTTTGCTTGATTCGGTACGTGGTGGTTGATACTTGATGAGAGATAGTGTTTGAATCTTTTTTATGATTGAATTATAAATTTGAAATTTTCTTAAGCAGGAATATAATGCAAAACTTTCAGATTTTGGTCTAGCCAAAGCTGGGCCTCAAGGTGACAAAACTCATGTTTCTACCAGGGTCCTTGGAACATATGGCTATGCCGCTCCAGAATATGTGATGACAGGTATATAATTTGTAATGTAATGTGGTTTGGACTTTGGAATCATAGAAATATTCTCTAAGGATCCAAGTTGTACCATTGACCATAAGGCATCTGGTCAGTAATGCCAGATCCATCTTTGATGATGTCTAACTTTCATTCTAACTCAAATCGAACATGCTACTTGTATGACATTTCTGAGTTTGAATCTACATCCTAAGATGCCAATGGCCATGAGAATTTTTCTGGATCTAGTGCTAGACCTCTATTTATGCCCATTGTTTTATATATGAACTTTCCATTTGAAATTTGGTAGAAACAAGAAGGTTCATGTCCATCTAAGATGATGATTGTTGCATGCTGCCATTAATTATCTTCTGGCTGAAAACCCACTTTCGAATAATCCTGCACAACCAAGATTTCTCATTTTCTCGTTTCATGCTCTTTAGCTCCTTCAGAGCATAATCCTAATGCTAAGGATGTGATCTATTGTGCTTGTAGATCTAACAAATTATACATTTTTGCATCCTTTCCCAGGGCACTTGACATCTAAGAGTGATGTATACAGCTTTGGTGTTGTGCTGCTTGAGATTTTGACAGGCAGAAGATCAATGGACAAGAAGCGCCCTAGTGGCGAACAGAATCTTGTTGCGTGGGCTCGACCTTATTTAGCTGACAAGAGAAAACTGTACCAGCTGGTAGATCCCAGATTGGAGCTGAATTACTCCCTTAAAGGGGTCCAGAAAGTTTCTCAATTAGCCTATAACTGCCTAGGTAGAGACCCTAAGTCTCGTCCCACAATGGATGAAGTTGTGAAGGTTCTCACTCCATTGCAAGATTTAAATGATCTTGCCATCTTATCATACCACTCTCGTTTGACCCAACAAGCTAGGCGTAAGAAGAAATCTGAAGGAACTCAGCTGCACACAAATGCCTCGTCCAAAAGCATCAGAGATTCTCCTCTGAATACTGGCAAGCAGCGATGTAGATGATAGACAATCAATTCAGTCTTCTTGATTGGCTCATCTGTGAAACAAAGGTTGGCATCTGCACCTTTGAATATTGGTTATGTGAAGCAATTATATTAAGCTTGTACTAGAACTTTGGGTGTTTTCAGATTTGCTTGAGCCAAAAAGATGTCAGAGGAAAAGTAAGTCGGTATGAAATCTTACACTAGAAAGCTAACCATCAATTGCATATCAGTATCTTCCTTGCAATTTGCCTGTGTATTGAGATATATCTTGTAATTAGATAAAAAAGTTTCCACTCCTAAGATTGCTACATGAATGTCAATTGCTTCGAGTTTTTGGAATTGTATGATGCTCTAATGATGTAGCTATGTCACACTGCTATCGTATACCTCAGTCGAATTCATTGTCAGGCTTGTGATTGTTAGATGGTGAACTTGAACAGCCCTTTCAATAGAAAACAATATTATTAATTCTGTAATTTGAACTTGAGTAGAAAATACCTATCTTAGCTTGGCCTCAAAGCAGGAGAGTTTTGTGGTGAGTAATTACAAGAACCAGCTTTTGTTTTCGTAGACTATAAAATCTCAGAATCTATACACGTAGTGTCATAGACAAGCAACTTCTGGTCAAATCAGCACATATACTATGAAAAAAGATGATGCGTTCGCTTTAATTAGCGTATAAAGTTCTTTGACAGTATGCAAATTAGCATCAGCTCTGTTTGTGTTACATTCAAACTAGAATCTGATCTAGCGTTAGCTTATTCTGCAAATCATTTTCCAGAAAAGGGTGCACAGTAAAAGGTTTCTCATGACTTAAGCATGTCATCATCAAACAACATATATAATTAGTTAGCATCACAATCATATTAGAATCTTATCTTGGGTCGCAATAATATTCGAATCTAATAATCTAGCTTTAACTAGAAAAATGCTAATCATTCTAGAAATGACACGGCGAATTTCTCTTGTTGGGAGTGAGATTCGTGTGTCCTGACAGCAAAGAATATGACTCTGCTGCTACCAACTTGTTGCCTATCTTTTTCCTGTATCAGAGCACTGATATGGCTCTTTTTCAAGCCACCAACTTTCCAACAAGAAGTAACAGTGCACATTACAAGGCATAATTATTGAACATAAGTATTCAACACTTTAATTAATTTGAACTTTGAAGCCAGCCAGGAAAAACTTTGAATGATGTTTTCTGGCTGTCAGCGGCAGGCGCAATATATATGCAGATGAAGTAAATGTTTGGAATGCTAATTACAAATTGAATAGCAATCATGTGTAATTAATCTGTTTTACTGTTTAATGTTTATGGCTTTGAGATGACACAGAAAGCAGCTTTCATTTTGTAAACTGTTAGTGCAGATGAGATGATCCACATCATTTTTCTGCGTCTGCTCTACTAAATCATTGCAGAAATTATCCTAGCATTAGCTGTAAAAACATGTACAGATGCAATTTTACATCATCAAATAAAAAAAAAAAATTCATGATCAGGCAACTTGAAACTGAAGTTTTCTCTCTGTAGTCTTATGGAAGCAGGAAATCTACAAAAAAAGCTTCATTATTGTCTAAATGAAGTCTTGGTTTTTCATGCAAGTGCTCCTTTTCTTGTCAGTTCATCTCATTCTCAGAGGAAATTCCGCTTTAATTAATTTTGTTAAGCACAAGAATATGAGCAAAATTGCTTTAAATCTCACATCAAAGCTGATCAACTCAATTAGCTAGACTGCTTAAATTAAGCAGCTGTGCTTTCCTTTTCCTCTGTTATATATATTATATATGCTTGCACTCCTACCATTCTTTTTGAAATTGTGAAACTTTTCATAAGCATGTATGTATAATTCTCATGTCACTTCTTTTCTTGTCGATCGGCTGGAACACTGTTGTTGATTGTTAAATGCCTGACAAAATAAAGCTGTGTACACCAGAAATTAAATAATAATAATAATAATTAATTAATTAGTACAAGCCAAGAAAGAAGTGGCAAATGAGAATGAAAATAGCAATTAAACGTACGTATATGAAATAAACGTATTTGATGAAATTAACATTAACAAATATCATTAATTTTATCTTGAAATTCAAGAATTATTTGCAGATTCTAGATTAATATTTCTTTTTCCAAATGAAAATATATATTTAAGCTAGTAGAATGCTTAATTAATTAGAAATAATTAATTGTTTCCTGAACATGCATATATATCTTTCAAAGAAATACTATGTGAAAATCTAATAAATAAATTAAACTCACCTGATCACCATCCTGGATACCAAAAGCTTGGATATATGCCTTGTCATTAACTAACTTCTGACCCTGATAACACAAGCAAAATTGACTCCATACATGCCACCTGCAACACAGTATATGTAATTTCCCTAACCATTAATTCCTGATTTTATATATATATAAACAGTGAAAATTAATTAATGGTGAAAAAGAAAATGACACCTTAAAATTAATCATATAATTTTATTTTACACACACATATATACGTACCAAGAAATGTTGATATGCATATCATCCTCTGATGAATGACTAAAGACATTCTTTACGGCCTGCTTAAGTTCCCCTACCGTAGCCATCATTGATACTTCCACCTCTATATATATATATATCAACATGTCAAAAAAAGAAGAAAAAGAAAATTAAATCCCATTTCAATATCATATTCTATAAATCATAATGCACTTACAAATGCATAACACATGCAAGAAGAAGACGTAATAAATGCATTCATACATAGATAAAATGAAATGAAAAAATAGATATAATTACCAAAAGATGAACCATTCAATTTTACTATAGAGAGCCTGAAATGTTCAGGAGGTAGCCTTTCATATGCAGAATATATGCAGGTGAGGGGAGGACACATCATAGACATTTATATCTGAAACTGCAAGTTATCACAAGAATAACCTAGCCTCTACTTATTAAATACTATGTTACAAAAGAACCCTGGCTAACTATAAAATACTACTATTTCTATTGCCACCATTTTTTTTGTATACAAAAGAAAAATAAAAAAAATAAAGGAACAAATTAAACTTTCCTGTAATAAGTTAGGGTTAGGGTTAGGGTTTGCATGTGTACATAACATGAAATATAGTTATAATGGTGTGTGTGTTTTGGCACGGAAAGATGGTAGTGGTAGCTTGGCTTTCAAGGGGGTGAAATTGAGAGAGTTATTTGTGGTCAACAACCGGGACAAACAAATAAAAAAGAATATAAACTGATGTATGTAGTAAATAATAAAAAAAAAAAAACTGGTGTATGCAATGTACTCTCTTCCTCTAATTTAAAAAAAAAAAAAACTGATTTTGTTTTCTCCTGACCACATTTGCACCATTACAAAGGGACCAACAAATAAATAACTTACCAAGCTGGCCTTAGGTATATAATATAACAGAAGTAAGGGTAAGGGACATACTATTTTGGGATTTTCTTAAATATTAATTTTTTGGTTGATTTTATAATTATTATTCCTTTTTAATTTGTTTATAATCAGTGGACTATGTACATTGATGGTAGTACTTTATTCCTTCCCTTTATAACTAATTAATGGGTTATATCCTACCTAGCTCAACAGGTATCAATTTTCAGGTTTAAGGGTTAGTTAAGGTCATATAAGAAAATGAGAGTTATTTTTCTTTTATGTAGTTTTAGACATTGATCATCTTTGTAACCGGATCCAAGAAAATAGTGAAAACAATCAATTCTTGCAAAGGGAACCTATATATGAACAAAAATTAAGTAACATGATATTTCACCTTTCTTTAAAAAGCGGGAAAAAAATATCATTCTCTAGCAATTGTATAAATTTTCTTTATTAAATTTTATTTTCTAGTATAATAAAATAAAAAGCTCGGTGATTACAATTTAAAATTTCAATGCAAATTGGTAATGTTAAGCGTAAAAATTATACAGTACACCTGCTTTTTCATGTCAGCATTTGATATGGAATGACAGACTAATAAAATATAGCCATGTGTAAATAAAAAAAACTACTTACATCTAATAACTACTAGTGTGTGATGTAGGAGGAGAGATAATGTCAAAAACACCATCCCTATATGTAATGGTTACACCCCACATGTAAATATTCCAAATGTTGTAATTTTACTGGTTTGTTATTCCATGTCAACCGCTGATATGGAATAACTACTTCAGCATATTAAACGTATATGCCACTTCTCATAAAATTTTTTTTATATATATCACTTTAAGAAAATTTATTAAAAAAATTCATAACTTAAAATTTTCAGTGTGAATTTGAATTTATCATTTTAAATAGTTTTTGAGATAAATGAATATGTTAAATCGGATTTAAGTTGTGCGTGTATATTGAATATTAAGAATAATAAGTGTTGAAAAATTTAAATTAATTAGTTGATAAATGATATTATCAAATATCCTTTGAGGGTAAAAAAAAATAATAATAAGAGGAGAGGAGGGGACTGCAGAAATATCAAAGAAGTTGCATCTATAGGTAGTAGGACAACCGTCCATCCCGCTCTACCTCTACCTCTGATTCCGTCCCTACTAAATTCTAACCGTGAAGCTGGCACACTAGGCTTCACCATTGGTCCTGCTATCTAATATTATAATACCGACAATTGCTCATGAAAAAAATAATAAAAAAAAAACTAATGGTATTGAAACACAAGCCAAAAAAATCAGTAATAGTGGAATTTTTTTTTAATAACAAGTAACAGTGAGTTACGACCTGCTGCAGTATTATTAGACATCTGATGTAACTACACACACATATGTATAGGTTTTTCTTCTGTAGGTTGCACATAACTCAAGGGTCGTCTGATATGCTTAAAAATGATGGGAGAATCGAAATGGCAATGGATAATTTCAATTCTTAATATTTAGTTGAGCTAAATTGAAAGGGGAATAGGAATGGAATAACCCTCTCAATGAGAATCACCCATTCTCCCTACCCCTTAGGGAATAGATTCATTCCAATGGTAATCAAGCTAAACTATTATTAATTGTTTAAATTAATGAAAATTTACATGTAATATTTATATCTAACAAATGAAACAAATAAAATAATAAAAATTAAAATATTTTAATATTATAAATAATTAAAAATATTATTATAAATAATTAAAAATATTATTATAAAATTCTCATTCCCTTTTTTATTACTCTCCACTCCGATTCCGATTTCAAACCGAACGGTTCCTAAATATGTGCTATTCTCATTGCTCATTTTGTTTTTAGCTTTTTGATATTATGCATTTTAATTTAATGTTATTTTTTATTTTAACATGTAATTATTTTTATTATAAAATAAAATTTTATTGGAAATATATATACACAAAAATAAACACACACACACATACATACATATACACACACACACACACACACACACACATATATATATATCCACTTGAAAGAAAAATTTGAAATTATAAATCATAATTTTTAAAGGTATTGTTGTTTTATCGACATAAAAATTGTATCTGAATTTAAATACAGTTCCAATTCTCCATAAAAACTTGAGTAATCACTATTAATATTTTTAAAAATTCCATTATAACTTATGTAAGTCTTTCTCATTTAAAGGAAGTCTTTAAATTTTTTTTATGACATTGTTTCATATTGTTGGTTAAATTTTGATTCTCTCCATTAAAAATATAAAATAAATTGTACAACATATATATCTACACACACACCTTGGTGTTTATCGAAATTACTTTTTGTAGTTGGACACTTATTTGCTTATATGATTGAACAAAACCCTTCTGAAGTATCAAAATTTTATCAGTCCTATTTCTGGAGTGTCAATTATTGTTGTGTTATGAACATTTCCTTCTTTACATTCTTCCATATTTTTTTAATATTGTGATATAGAACCTAAAAACTATTTATTTATTAGACTTTAAATTATAATAAATAAAAACTAAAAGTCCAATTTGTTCTATGATGTTTTCGTCTGTTTCAATTTTAGTCAAATTAAAAATGAGGTGTGCTCCTGGTGACATGTTATGTACCTTTAGATGAAGTGTTATGTCGAACTGAATAGTGATTACATGTCATGTGCTATGTTGACATGTTTAAAATATTTTAGCATGTTCAATACGTTTTTAATTTTACTCTCATTTTTTTAAATTTTATTAATTTGATTCGGTTTGAAAATGAAAACGTGTGTCACTTGCACACACAACATATGCTACTTTTCAAGTCGACTGAAATGAAAAGAAGATTAGAAAGGCTGGAATAAACTAATAAATTTTAAAAAATAAGTAAAACCTAAAGATTCATTTAAAGTTATGGCTAAAATAAATTGTTTTCTCTAAAATATTTAAAAATTCAATTTATATCAAAATATTCATGCACAATTTATATGTTCACTACTGACGGATTATTTTAATCAACTCGACATTCAAAATTTCAAATATTCTCAATATAACTTATTGAACTAATATTTATCTTGAATCTTACTAATATTATTCTCGTTTATATATTTATATTTAATTTACACCTCTTGACAACGCTGCATGTAATAATCAATTTGAAAACACAGTTTTTAATAATGTTCTGACATTTGATAGTGTCTTTTCTTGAATTTTATTTATTGACATCATATAAAATAAACATATTAAATATTATTTTCGTTTAAACCATAATGGATATTTTTCATGTTTTCTAAAAAAATGGTATTTCTCGGTAATATGACCCGGTTCATTACATTCTAACATACTGTATTTACATTCAAATTTTTTGCATGCTATTCTAGTTCCATTATACATTAAATTCAACATGTCTAAATTTTCTTAGCAATATTATTAGTTAACTTTCCTAATATTCTCTAACTATTTTTTCTATTTTAAATAATATTCTATAAATTTTATTTATTTATTGGTTGAAAACATGAGAAAGAATTATGTTAATATTATCTTCTATTAATTTAATCCGTCGATGCAATCATTCTTTGTAGTTATAATATCGTGAAACTCATCTTGTAATTTACCTCTATTTTATTTGAGAAATATAATTTTAATTAAACTTGTGTCTATCATTTTTGTTTTTCCATTGCATATATAAAATTTTATTTTTTTTTGCCTGACAAATACCAATTTCAACAAAACTTATGTTAATTTCACTAAAATTTGTAAGATGAAAGTTCATATGGTTATTTTTTTTACAATATAGTTTTTTATACCCTCTAATTTAGTATATATTAGATAAAAAATAAATTTTATATGTGCAAAAAATTAATAAGTTTACTTCATTAAATTTAGAATTATAATCCTAATTAATCAATGGTTGTATTTTTAATAATTAATGTAATAATTATTAAAAATCCTTATATAAATTGGAATTAATAAATATACTTCATTAAATTTAGAATTATAATCCTAATCAATTCAGGATTGTATTTCTTTAATAACTAACTTTATAAAACCAACAAAATTTGGTACAGTTGGCAAAAGTCCTGGTTTCAGAGAGAGGTCTCGAGTTCAAGTCTCACCTTTGCTGGGAGAGGGCAAGGGGCTCAAATGGACCATAGCTGGGCGCCGACTCCCTCATAATGGATTAGTCTGGGTCCAACAATACCTATAAAAAAACTAATTTTATAAATTATAAAATTACTAATTTATCCAATTTTAATCCCTGTTTAACAAAGTGTTAAAGAAGGATATAAGAGTAAATCTGCCAGTTTACTTCATTAATTTAGAATTATAATCCTAATTAATTAAAGATTGTATCTTTAGTAATTTATGCAATAATTATTTAAAAATCCTTATATAAATTGGAATCAATAAATTTACTTAATTAAATTTAGAATTCTAATCCTAATCGATTAAGGATTGCATTTTTTAATATTTAATGTAATAAATTAGAAAAATTACTAATTTATCCAATCGTAATCCTATTTAACAAAGAAATTAAAGAAGAATATGAGAGTAAATTTGTATGTTTGCCCTATACATATACCCCTATATAGGAATACTTCTCTAAGAATAAAATATTTTAGTCCCAATTCGGACCAATTATAAATAGAAATAAATGAATGTAATAAGTTAAAATTTTTAAATCTCACCTTAATAAAAATGACCCTACATAATAATATTTTGTATCTATTTGTGTATATTTGTATATTCATATATATAAGCATATGTATAATTTTAATGATCTAAAATGAAAAATATATAAATTAATTTAGTAAAATGATTTTTTAGAGTTGTTATAATATCTTTAAATTTTTAAGTGTTAAATGATTTGTTAGTATATCCACTTTTATATTAAAACTAAATTGTTTTTAACTTTTAAAAAGGATTTGGAATTTTTAAATTAACTATTCAAATAAATAAATTATCATTTTTAAGAAATTTATACATTTTTAAAATTATAAATAATAATTTTAGCTATTCTAATAATTACTTAGTTGAAAATAGTATATATTTTTTTATAAGTTATTATAAGAACTAATATTATATAAAATAATTTTTTAACCAAAGCTCTATTAAACTATAACTTCTTTACTATAAAATTTACAGTGTTTCAACAATATACTTGTACGGAGGTTTTATTGTATATATACTCACAGCGAATAAGTAGCACTATGTTTGGATTGGGGGTTAAGGAGGGTTAAGAAGGGTTAGTAAAGGTTGGAGCATCCCAACCCTTGTTTGGGAAGAAAGTATTAGTTAGGAGGTAAGGAT
>CANYLF012785846.1:0-11260 GCA_948193215.1 Bocquillonia castaneifolia
TATATCCTATGATTTCTAGAATTCTAAGCGAGTAATCTTGGTAATTAAATCTAGTCCTATTTAATTGTCGCAAGTTTTATTAATTTATTTTACTTTAATCGATATCACGTTTTACAAGAAATTCTACAAAAAATTCAGCAAAGTGTTCCTTATAAAATGGATATCTCTCCACCGAAGTGGAACCATTCCTGTAGAGAATATATACTTCTATAATTAGTCTACCAATAAATACTCAGATTCCAATTCACAACACTCAAATACACATTCACTCCTAATACTTATGCTACCAAAAACATATATCTTTAATTACTCATCACAATAATATCAATTCAGTATCAATACTACTCAATAGAAATATTTATCTTAATAATACATCTATTCTTATCTTTTATTTTCAATTGCTATTTATTCCATGAATTTCCATGAATTATTATTTATATCAAATTTATACTATTAACAAATAAAATTATAATCAACTGATATATTATTATAAATTCATTTCTAGCTTCTTCTTCTTCTTCTTCTTCTTATTATTATTATTATTATTATTATTATTATTATTATTATTATTATTATTATTATTATTATTATTATTATTATTATTATTATTATTATTATTGTTATTATTATTATTATTATTATTACTATTATTATTATTATTATTATTATTATTATTATTATTATTATTTATGTAATGTCCAAACATTCCAAGTAAAGCATACACAGAATATTTATATCATTTATTACGCGTTTCAAGAATTTATATATACACTGCTTTTTAATTTTAGAAATTTTTATATCAAAATATATAAAGAAATAGATTGACTGCCAATTGTGGAAAATATTCAGCATAATTATATTATTTTTTAAAATTAATTTAGGAAATTTATGGGTGGAGCCCAACAATCGCCGCCATGGTGGCACGTAGGTCATGTTCTACTAGTGGTGGTGGCCGTTGGCCACAAAAACCAGCTAGAACAGAGCGTGCCACCACCAGGAGCACAACCATAACTTCCACGCACTACTAGCATCTACCATTCAAATAAATTGAACAAAAAACCGAACAAGGCTACTAAAGTTGTTCAACGGCCTAGGAGTCTCGTCATGTTCACTTACCCCTAAGTTTTCCAAGCCTCTAAACTTGATTTTGGGTTAATTTGGACTGATAATGGCAGGAGGTAGGAGAACCGGAAGCCCCAAGCTAAGGTTACTGATACGAATCACTACTTTAAGCCCAAAAGGCCCTGAGGGCCCATTGCACACTAGGCTCACGTTAGCCCTTCACATGTCCTGACACCTTGAATCCTAAGTCAAGGGTGACTCTCATCATAAGGGGGGTTCCTAATCCTAGGGAGACTCTGATTCATTACAACAAAGGAGGACTCGTAAGCCTATTAGGACAAGGATTCCTGTGCTTAAGGGGATTGTTCCTACTACTATATAAACCCCTGCCATCTAAGGGATCAGGTATCGTTCTCTCATTCACACATGATTATAACTCTCCAGAGAATGTCTCTAACTTAAGCATCAGAGTCAGACCCCGGGGACCACCCCAAGTCTGCCCTTGTTTTGTAGGTTCCGGTGACTTAGCACAGCTCAGGCGACACTCAGGCTAGGGGAACGTCCTGAATGTTTCAATGGTGCGGTGAGCATGGATTGTTTTTAATTCAAAAATAGTTCATTATGATGAATAACGACCCCCCTATGGTTTACCCCCTAGTTTCTTTGGCTCAGGAGGACTTCCGGTGTGGATGCCACAACCACCTAGAACTCTTCAGGGGACTCCCCCCACTCATCAACCACCTAGAATTCTAGTTCCCACTGCTAATCAGACTTCTCAACGCACTTTAACTCTTGGGATTCAGTATCCTCAAACTCGAGGGTATCCACCAATACTATTGGGAACTCCTCCAGTCACACTAGATCCACCGGCAACTTCTATACCACTAATGGTTCCCCCAGTTCCAGTAAGGCCTCCTGGAATAGATTTTAATATCCCTTATTTAGCCCCTCCACCTGTTTTCCACCCAGGACCTACCTTCATTCCAAATCAAGGAATCCTCATTCCCTGTCCAAATAATGACATTCCCCCTCAACCAGGAGTGCAAGATCAAACTAATCTGGCCGTACTTCAAGGGCACCATGAGTATGTTCCCCAATTTGTCCTACCTGCTGCACCTTAAGGGGACAATTTTGATGGCGGAAGGAAGGGAGTAGAGAATGACTTGCATGATGCATCTTCTCATCCCACTAACACAAGAGGAAAGGAGGGGGGGTAGCACGATTAGTGCAGCTGATGTAGCCAGAATTTTGGATGAAGCATGTCAAAAGTTTGATGACAAAATCCAGGACATTAAAGGCTGGATAGAAATAAGGGATAAACAACTTAAAAAGAAAACCAAGAAGAAAACACAGAAAGTCGCCCCCTTAGTCATGGAGATCAAGGAGAAAATGCCCAAAAGGGGAGACAAGCAATTAGAAAGAGCAATAGCACAAAGGGTGGAACAGGAGGAAGACGAAAAGGAAAAAATAGAAAGATAAGTCAGGGAAGTCATTAGCAAGATGGGCATGTAAGATTTCAACCCTGGGTTCAATTTAAAGAATGAGTCACCCTTGGCTCGGTACAGTTTGGATAAACCTCTACCCAAAGGGTTTAAGTTCCCCACATTAGACATTTATTCTGGAAAGTCTGACCCGGCAAGTCACGTCTATAAATTCCAGACATCTATAAGTGTCCAAACTAATGTGGACTATATATGGTGCAAATTCTTCCTTACCACCTTACAGGGGAACGCTACTGATTGGTATAAAACACTAGCCCCTCACTCTATACACTCCTTTAGACAACTTGCCACAGCATTCAGGTAGAGATTTACAGCCTCCATCCAACAAAACAAGGTGTCAGCGGACCTATTCTTTATCCAACAAAGGGAAGGTGAGCCCTTAAGGAAATACATAGAGCGGTTCAATGATAAGATCGCCAAGATAGAAGATTTAAATCAGGGTGTAGCTTGCTCTGCTATGCTCCATGGTACAACAAACAAGGAATTCAGGAGCGAATTATTGGCCAAGTCTCCTAACAATGTAGAAGCCCTAATGGCACTCTCCAACATAGCCATAAGAGTGAATGATGGTCAATATTATCTGAAGAGAATGAAAGAATATAAAAGGGAGCTTTCCTCAAGGGGAGATAGGCGATCTCTTAAAAGAAGCAAAAACTCAGGTAGTAGTAATAATGGGTCTAAGAGCTCCAATCTCCTCAAATACACACCCCTTAATACATCCAGAGAATGAATTCTCATGCATATCAAAGACAGCGGAGAGAGGATAGAATGGCCAAGGAGGATGAGTTCATACATAGCTAAGAGAAGGGACAATGGCAAGTACTGCTAGTTTTACAAAGATGTAGGCCATGATACAGAGCAATGCAACCATTTAAAGAGGGAAATAGAAAAGCTCATTCAAGCTGGGTCCCTTAGGCGATTTATTAAAACGGACGATCATGATGGACCCACCTATGATAGAGATGAGTGGAGAAATGATAGAGAAACAGGAAGGTGAGATAACAGGCAAGAAGAAAGGCCTAGAGATCAAAGAGGTGACATAAGAGAATACAGAAGGAATGAAAGAAGACAAGAAAGGAGGTGAGACCATAGAGATGATGAAAATAGCGATGAAGTTGAAGGCGATAGAAAGGCTAGAGGGGGACCTGTTAAACACATATAAGTAATTGCAGGGGGAATCACAGGAGGTGATAGTTCTACCAAGAGAAAAAGGTCAGCTAAGTCCATCTATTCTGTTAATTCAAAAGTGGTTCTAGTAGAACAGATTGGTACAGTGCAAATTTCAGTAGCAGAAAAAGGGGCAACCATAACCCCCCATGAAGATGCTTTAGTAGTCAAAGCCCTAATTCATAATCACATGGTCCATAACATACTAGTGGACATGGGGAGTTCAGTGAGCCTCCTCACTCTAAAAGTCTTTAATAAAATGGGGCTAGATCAAGCCAGGCTATCCCTTGTCAGCACTCCTCTGGTTGGCCTAGGAGGCAAATCAACAACAATAGTAGGTTCGATCAAGCTGGAAATAGAATTAGGTGAAGGAGACATAACTAAGACATTGCAAGTAGAATTTATGGTGGTTGATATCCCATTCACATACAACGCTATCATTGGGCGACTAATCCTCAATGAAACGTGTGCCAACATCTGTATACGGTATTTGCTTTTAAAGATTCTTACAATGAAAGGAGAGGCGATAATCAAAGACGACCAAAGACAGGCCAGGATCGCCTATTGTCAGGCACTAAAAGGGGTATTCTCAACTATTGTCATAAAAGAAAATATTCAACCAAAGGAGAATAAAGCCGAACCTGTGGGAGATGTTCAAAACAAAGCCCTGGGGTTGGGCAAGGAAATAAAAGTAGGAGAAATGGACCCAGGGATCCTACAAGAAACTTTGCAAGTGTTATGAGAATTCCAGGACACTTTCGCTTGGACTAAGGATGAGCTAACAGGGGTTAGCAGAGAAGTGATGGTACACAAACTAAATACTGATCCGGCAATCACCCCCGTAGTATAGAAGAAAAGGAAGCATAGCTAGCCCAAGCAGATCACCATCAGTGAAGAGATTAATAAGCTAATGAAGATGGAGTATTCAGGGAAGTCCAATACCCTGAATGGTTGGCAAATATAGTGATGGTAAAGAAACCTAACGGTTCATACAGAATGTGTGTGGACTTTACTGATTTGAACAAAGCATGTCCAAAAGATAACTATTCATTACCACAAATTGACCAGATGGTAAATTCCACTGCAGGCCACCAACTATACTCATTAGTGGATACCAAGTCTGGATACCACCAGATACCAATGCACAAACTAGATGAAGCCAAAATCGCCTTCACCACTCATGAAGGCGCTTATTGCTACACCAAGATGCCCTTTGGCTTAAAGAATGCAGGAGCCACCTTCCAAAGGATGGTCAACAAGATGTTCAAAGATAATTTAGGCAGAAACATAGAAATCTACGTGGATGATATGATAGTCAAATAAAGGCGAGCAGAAGAACATCCTAAAGATTTGAGAGAGGTCCTTGAGACTCTTAGAAGATTCAACCTAAAACTAAACCCAGAGAAATGTGTTTTCAACGTCAAATCAGGAAAGTTCTTAGGATTCATGGTATCTCAGAGGGGGATTGAAGCCAACCCTTATAAGATCCAAGCGATCATTAACATAGAACCCCCTAAAAACACTTAATGAAGTTCAAAAACTCAATGGGTGAATTACCGCTTTAGGACGGTTCATTTCCAGCTCAGCCAAGTGATGCCTACCATTCTTTAAGACCTTGAAAGATCCCAAAAACTTTCAGTGGTTAGATGATTGCTCAAAGGCCTTCCAAGAAATCAAGACATTCCTGACATCCCTCCCGTTGCTGAGTAGGCCAATAGAAGGAGAAACCCTATACCTTTACTTATCCTCCACGGAGGAAACAGTGGTAGTAGTACTTATAAGAGAGGAAGATGGTGAACAGTTGCCAATGCTTGAGTGAAACTGAAGCAAATTATGTGTTAAGAGAAATTCACGAAGGAATAGGAGCCGCCCATGAAGGAGCTAACATCCTCACCGGAAAGGTGATCCTAAGAAGGTACTATTGGCCCACCATAAAAAGGGATGCTAAGAATCTAGTATCCAAATGTGAAGCATGCCAATTTCATGCCAATATACATCATAAGCCAGCCGAAAACATGACCCCAATAGGGAGTGAATGGCCATTCGCCTAATGGGGGATGGACATCCTAGGACCATTTCCCATAGCCAAAGCACAGAAGAAATTCTTAATAGTGGCATTTGATCACTTTACTAAGTTGATTGAAGCAGAAGTAGTCCCCACAATTACATCCTAAAGGGTCCAGGACTTCTTTTTCAAAGAGGTTATATGTAGGTTTGGGATCCCCCACACTATCATTACGGACAATGGCACACAGTTCGCCTCCTAAGCATTGAGGAACTTTTCCGAGGCTTTTTGAATTGAGCAGAAATTCTCCCCAGTTCACCATCCTCAAACTAATGAACAAGCTGAGTTAGCTAACAGGATCATTCTTCAAGGACTTAAGAAAAGACTAGAACAAGGAAAAAACAAGCTAGATGGATCATCTATTCAATGTTCTATGGTCATATAGAACAACTCCAAGGGATCCCATAGGCGAAACCCCATTCGTCCTATATTATGGATCAGAGGTAGTGGTCCCAGTAGAAATAGGGGAAAGGAACTTCAGGACTGAAGAACTCACACCCATTAACGAGCAAGAGCTCCAAGTAAATTTAGACCTATTGCCAGAAAGGTAAGAACAGGCGTATTTGAGAATGATGGCATACAACCTAAAAATGGCATGATTTCACAACAGGCGAGTCCGAGAAAGGAAATTTGAGGAGGGAGAATTGGTCCTTAGAAAGAGTGAAGTGTCCACACAAAAGACTGGCAAATTACATGCTAATTGGGAAGGTCCCTACCAGATAGCCAAAGTCATTGGCAAAGGCACTTACAAGCTTAAAACACTCTCAGGAGAGGAAATCCCCAGATCATGGAATGTGGAACACCTTAAAAAATTTCACCAATAAAAAAGACCTTACAATAGATAAGGCGAGATGAGAGCCCTTATAGGAGCTGGGATAACAAAACCTCTAATAGCAACTGAGGTATCTATTTATTTTCATTTAAGTTTTTTCTTTTATTTTATTTAAATAAACAAGAAAATGTACGGTGAAGGGGATCCTAACTTAAATCCCCTAGAAAATCAATAAAGTTATCATTTGCTAGAATCTAGCTTAATACAAGTCAAAAAGACCTTTCATGATAAAGGCAAAATAAGGCGATCCACTATAAATGGGTGACTTATGGCCAAAACACCACACTAAGACCTCTCATGTTGAGGCATAATAAACCCCATTGGGGAAATAAAAAGCTTCACAAGCTAAGGCAAACACACAAGATGCTATATCACAAAGACCTTTCACGATAAAGGCGGTTATCAACTTAAAGCAACCTCTTATTAAGGGGCGACCTAAAAGCAAAAATTACTAAGACCTCCAAGGTAGGGGCACAACCAATCTCATGAGAGAAGAAAAGACCTTAAAACACTAAGGTAAACAAAGACATTAGGATTATCTAAAGGCAGTTTGTCATACTTAATAACTAAGGCGATTTTCAATTCTTACTATGCTTGATAAAAACATAAGGAGGTTTGACACAATTCAAGGTGAGTGAATGAATACCCATTTAATAAAGTCCCTCAGAATATTTAAGGGGTGTATTCTAAGTAAGGCAGAACCAAGGTGTTAATAGAAAAAGAAAAAAAGGGGTGATGCTAAGTGAACAGCAGCACTTCACAATAAAGGAAAAATCCAGTGGAGAATAACACTTAAAGAAAAAGGCAAGGTGAATGACGAAAGATATAATTAAACAGAGAAGCTGTTTTAGTATTTTACAAAGAGAAACATAAAATTGTTCAAAAAGATAAGGAAAATAAATACAAGGATGATCACTCAACCATTTCATCTTCATCCGGAAAGATGTCATCCATAAATGAGAAGTCGAAGTCAGGAAATTGATGTTGTGCAACATCATGAAGCTTCGCCCGATATTTGATAAGGGTTCCACCAATGGAGCGCCTTAGGAGGGCTAGTTCAGAACGTTGAAGGGCGCTCTCACCCTCAAGCTGAGTATCTTAGCCTGTAAGGGTTTAACGTTCGACTTCAAGTCAGCATTCTCCTTCTCCAGTTGGTCCACCTTCTCAGTCATTGATTGTAATTTTGCTTCGAGGTTAGCCTTCTCTTTATTGCACTTTTCTTTTATGCGATTGGTTTTTTCTTGCTCCTTCTTCAGCTCAGCCTCCGGCCCAGCGGTCGCCTCATCCACTGTGGACTTGACTTGAGCTTCCACATCTTTCACTGCTCTCTTGTGAGCTGAACGCTTTGCCTAATATTTATATTTCATTGTTCAGACAAGGTTCATCATCTGAAAAGGATACATAAGGAAAAGTTAGCAAACTGGAATATATAAAGTAAAAAGATAAAGACGTAACATGTGACAAAGAAACTTACCGAGAGCATGTGCTCTTGAACTTGTAAAGCAAGCGAGTTGTGAGTTCACCCTGAAAGGCCTTCCATATCAGCTAGAAGGCTTATTTCCCTGCTGATCAGGGCAGCGACTCAGTTATCCTTGACAGTGGGATTCCCCAACTTGTCTACCCATCCCTGGGCATAAGTGCTAACGTTAGCAAGCTTGCCCTTAGAGCCAGAAGACCCATCGTTAATGGTCTCCATCAACTGAGAGTGAGTCTTCTGTGGGGCGGTTGACGCCTTCAACCCCATCTTCACCAATCTTTTTCTCTTCTAACTCACCTCGGAAGGTTGCTTCTGAGAAACTTCAGGCACAGTAGACTTCACAGGTGGAGTGGGCTCAGCAGCAGTAGTTGTATTAACTCCTGGTGGAGGAGAAGTTGAGGGGTTTGCCCCTGTTTCTGCAGCTCCTGCTTCTGCCATCATAGCAGCATAATTGATTCTTGGCATCTATACAAGAATAAATAAAATAACTATAAGTAAAAAGGAGAAAAGAATAAATACCATTAGATGGTGAGTGGCTGGGTTCTCCAGCTTCAGCTCCTATGTCAGTTTCCTTCTCTTCTGAATCTTCATCAGATTCATCTACCAACCGAGGACCAGAGGGCCTGGTTTTAGGAATAAAATCCTCCCCATAAAGGTGTTTTTTTAGAAGGATTTCAAGATGAACATTAGACTATTCGCCTAAATATTGAGCAACCTCCACAAAGGTGTTGTCTAATGTCCTCACTCGTTTAGGTTTTATGAGGGTGGCAGACCAGTTGTTTAGAATTTTACCCCACCCAGTTTCACAGGTCACTATATGAAAATTGTCTCTCCACCCTTTCAGATGGTTTTTGAGACCCATAAACCTTTTTTTGATCACCTGGAAGGCGACGTACTCAGAGGTTCCCACCCTCTCCACCACGCTATATGCGTTTAGGAATATTTCGGGGGTAACGGTGTAGCCTTTTGGTTGGTATAAGATCGAGGTGGTAGTAAAGAGTTTATAGGCGTTTGGGTGAAGGCGAGACAAGGGACATTGAATGTTTTTTAAAATTTTTTGGAGATAAGGGTCTAGAGGGAACCTAAGGCCACTCTCCATGGATTCCTTATAAATTATCTGTTCATTAGGACCTAAAGTTTGGTTGGCCAAGCTACCCTCCTTGGGTAGTCTCACTGAATAACCTTTTAGGAGACCGCCGAACCTAGTGGTGAAAAGGTCTAGGTCAGACTCTATCAGTCTAGCTGGGTGAAGGTCCACAGTGTCTTTAGGCTGTTTATGGGCCATGTGTTTTATCTTAAAGCCTGGAGGAGGAAAAGGTTGAGGGGCGACTCCTACGGTACTATTGCTAAAACTTAAAGACTTAGTATCACTGGCTGAAGGGTTGTAAGGTTTATCATCTAATGGTAAGAAAGGGCGAACTATCTTTAAAGGTTTGGGATTTAAAGTGTTGGAAGTGTTTTGAGGTGTTGAAGTGTTAGCCTGAGGTTATGGCCTTGGGCGATTGGGTTGGTTGACACCATTTGATGAATCAGAAGACACTGAGATGACAGAAAGTCTAGCTCAGGGGGTAGATGTGGAGGATGATGAGGTTGATATGTTAAAGGATGGGATCACCGTGAACGGCCTAAATCCTACTCAAAAAAGTCCCAACAGATTATCAGAAAGAGAACTAGTTGTTATCACATAACAAAAGGGCACAAACAATTGATACATTTCGGACAACCAAACATATTTCAAGCAAACATTTTATTAGTAAAGTTAAGGGCACATGAACAGATTTCTATAGGAAGGACAGTTGAACTGGTGCAAATGGAGATCACAATGAATAGTAGTAAATAACAATGGCAAACAATATATTTAGACAAAAAAACTTAATTCAAATCACCAAGTTCCAGGAAAAACATCAAGAATACAGTTTAAAAGGCAATGGAAAACACCAAAAAAGAAAGACTTACTGTCATTGAAGAAGCGTTTCGACTAGCTCGGCAAATGGCTTGTCGGTAGTAGTAGAAACGCCGGTACAAAGAAGAAGTAATGGTGGCCAGAATCTGGGAGTCGTTGACGATCGTTGGGGGTAGGAAAATGTTGGAATATTTTGAACAAAGAGAGAAAGTAAAAGAGACTTTTGAAATGTTTAGGGTATAAGAATAGGGAAAGTGAACAGTTTTACCTAGGAAACTGAATTGACGTGACTGGTTAGTGGGACACGTGTCAGCTGGCGCCGTTTGACATTTATTGCAACCTTCAGTATTCTCTGACACTCGCCCGCCTAACGATAGTCTTTCAAAGGAAACGCGTCTAATGGAGGCGATTCTCATCAAATTTTGATGCTTCACGGTTCACCTTTGTTCGAAGGATAGTTGCCGCAAGCTGGTTCACCAACAAATGAAATCACCCTCACGCTAAGTCTTTGACATTAGCACCGCAGGGGGGGGGGGGGGGGTGGACTTGTGATACTAATCACTACCTTAAGCCCAAAAGGCCCATTGCACATTAGGCTCACGTTAGCCCTTCACATGTCTTGACACCTTGAATCCTAAGTCAAGGGGGACTCTCATCACAAGGAGGGTTCCTAATCCTAGGGGGACTCTGATTCATTACAGGAAAGGAGGACTCCTAAGCCTATTAGAACAAGGATTCCTGAGCTTAAGGGGATTGTTCCTACTACTATATAAACCACTCCCATCTAAGGGATCAGGTAACGTTCTCTCATTCACACATACTTATAACTCTCTAGAGAATATCTCTAACTTAAGTATCGGAGTCAGACCCTGGGGACCACCCCAAGTTTGCCCTTGTTTTGCAGGTTCCGGTGACTTAGTAGAGCTCAGGCGACACTCAGGCTAGGGGAACGTCCTGAACGTTTCAGTTACGAAACTCAATTCTCTCAAAATCGATTACCAAAATTGGGAAAAACGTTATCAATGGGTAAAGGGCTTCATGCTCGTTATTTTGACACCAAGCACTTTGAAAATGGTTGCCGAAATAAGGAGAACAATTGGAAAATTGGAGAGGCTGCTACAATAACTATTGGAATTCAGGGGCTTTTCTATATGTTTTATGGCTAACTTTTTTGTCAATTATGTCCTCGGTAGCTTTTGTTTGTGTGTGTGTGTATATGGCTGGAAATATATACAGGATGTTGCATCCACAA
>CANYLF012785988.1:0-11236 GCA_948193215.1 Bocquillonia castaneifolia
CAATTCTTAAAATTAAATTAAATTATTTACAAAAATTAACTAATTGATTTTTAATTTAATTAATTAATTAATGATGGTTACCTTAGGATCATGAATAAAACTGTGACCAGACCTTGCATTTGGCGGTAATTCTCCTGTGCGTGATAGCTTCAAGCACTCAATAATCGTCTGCAAATTTAAAAATTAAAAAAAATAACATTAAAATGAAATAAATAAAATAAAATAAAAATAGAGAAGTCGAGTGAAGTGAAATTACGGTTTGCCAGCGCCGTTGGGACCGACGATTAGGGTTAAAGGTCTAAAGAAGGTGATGACGTTTTTATTTTCTGGGTCGAAGCTCCGGATTCCTTTAATTTTATTCTCGATAGTTGATTCATTTCTTTCTCTTTCTTGATAGGGCATTCAAGAGCGTATTCCCATGCCTCACTCCCCCGGAAATAGGTCTAGGTATGTGATAAAGGTTCTCAAAAGGGCATTCTTTTTTAGTATAGTAACATCTGCCCCTCCCTAACCTTAACACATTCTAATGCTAATGGAGATTTTGCTTAACACATTAAGGGGCAGACTAGACCTCAAAGAAAAGCAAATCGAACTTCCACGTCTTCGACCACTAAGCGATACAGGAAAGGTGCTAGACCTCTTTTTAGAGCCCAAACCCCTTTAATATGATGAGAAGAAGGGGGGCCGCCCTCTTTTCCGCACCAATCCAGGCCCAGCGGAGGTCAACTCGCTTCAGAAGGCTGGAGGTAACCTAAGATTCCTAAATGCAGGGGTCTCATGCATTCCAAGTAGCTGAAAAGTGGCAACTTGGATGTTTCCTTCGAGGGTAGCCGCGCCGCCGCTGTAAACCTGGTGAGTAAGCGGAGTCCTTCTCGCTTTCAAGGAAAGGCCTTCTACCCTGAGAAAGCAGAAAACTTTTGTTGGCTAAGGAGAAAACGTGTTGGCATACCATTTCTGGACGTGGTGGATTTCGATGGGTAAGACCGCTTCCATGCCATAGACAAGTGAGAACGGGGTGACCTCTGAATCAATGATCAAAAGACGCTAAGGGAATAGATTGTAGCTGGGTACAAATAGGCCGGTGAAAGACGAGTAGGCAGGGTACGGGGACAATCAAAAGGAATAGGTAGAGGGAGGAATTATAGCAAGCAATAAATCTTAAAATAGTTAGCTCCTTAGATGGAATCACAATCTCTGCTGTCTAGCCTATGGGCTGTTATCTCAAGGGCCTGGTTAGGCTCTTCTTGTTGGAGTATCCTCTCACATCGTGTTACCACTTAGCAGAGTCCTGTGTTTTTAATAAACAGTCGCTACCCCCTGGTATGTGCCGCTTTCCTAATCAAAAGATAGGAGAGCATCCCCTCATGTGGAAGGTTTAAGAAAATCCTGTTAATGAGTTCATCCCAACTGTATGGGGTCTTACGTCGGCTAAGAAGACGGAAAATGACTAGCAGCATTTGTCCACTTCTCTGACTCTGAAGACGTCGATGCCCCCCATTTGATCAATTACAAGTATTATTGAATACCATATTCTATTAAGTCAGTTCTAGTAGACTAGGAAAAAAAAGAGTCATTTTCACACCTCGAAGGCGGTCAACGTACAGGAGTACTTGCCTGGCCCTCCTGGGCTATACGTAGAAAACCATCCCATTCCTTTAATTAGCATCTTATCCACCGTACTCATTTTTTTTTTAGCTTCTGGTTCACTGAGTTGTGTTTCGAGTTATTGACTGTTACAAATCGGAGTATTTCTTATTCAAGATGTGAGTTTGTCATTCTGATATTTGAAGAGAGGCATTGAAAGTATATAAAAAGGAAGGAAAAAAAAAACCAGTGATGAAGGAGAAGAAGAAGACTGGAAGAAACTCAGGGTGGCTTCCAGTGTTGTTGAAAAGGAGGGAAAATAAATTGGGGTTTGTGATTTATAAATCCTCTATTAATATATTTTTTTGAGGGCTCTGTTAATAATTTTTAGTATGTGAAGACTCAAAGATGTTATTTTTAAAGGGTAAATTACGATTACCCATGAGGTATACCTTATTAGACTGATTTGTTTCCGAGTTTTATATATTACTAGTCGTTTTCTTCACGTGCGCTGCACGTGGTACTCGTTACTGATATAATTATGTTCTCAAATTATTTTTCCTACTTTTTAAGCTAAACCATATTACTTGATTATCAATAAATTTATGATACAAAGATAAAAATAGAGAAGTCGAGTAAAGTGAAATTACGGTTTTGCCAGCGCCGTTGGGACCGACGATTAGGGTTAAAGGTCTGAAGAAGGTATGAAGTTTTTATTTTCTGGGTCGAAGCTCCGGATTCCTTTAATTAGCATCTTATCCACTGTACTCATTTTTTTTTGTTTTGGTTTCTGGTTCACTGAGTTGTGTTTCGCGTTATTGATTGTTGCCAATCGGTGTATTTCTTATTCAAGATGTGAGTTTTTCATTCTGATATTTGAAGAGAGGCATTGAAAGTATTTAAAAAGAAAGTAAAAAAAAATCGGTGATGAAGGAGAAGAAGAAGACTGGAAGAAACTCTGAAGAGTGGCTTCCATAGTTGTTGAAGAGGAGGGAAAATAAAATTTGGGCTTGTAATTTATAAATCCTCTATTAATTTTTCATAACTCTCTCCCTCTCTCTCTCTCTCTCTCTCTATATATATATATATATATATATATATATATATATAAACTAGTTTTTTCCTTCACGTGCGCTGCACATAGTACTCGTTATTAATATAATTATGTTCTCAAATTATTTTTATTACTTTTTTAAACTAACCATATTACTTGGTTACCAATATATTTATACTTCTCAAGATCTAAATATAACTTTCACAAGATCTAGAAAGATTAACACTTATTTCAATTAATTACAAGTAGTTTTTTTTGAAGGTAATTAATTACAAGTAGCTTATCCCTTTATAATTTAGATTTCGACTAATAGTGCACATCACATAAATTTTGATTGTAACTAACTTTTCAGGTATTTAAAATTTTTAAATGACCATGTCTTCTTCATGAATGTTGAAGATTTTAATTTGCTTTTGAATTTAGACTTTTAAATCAATAAATTTCAAGAAATTCACATTAAAAATCCAAATTTCCTATAAAAACTCAATATAAATATAAACATAATTCGAATAAACTAATTAAAATTTTTTTCTATACTAAACTGACTAAATTGATCACTAAAAAAGACACTTAAAAAAATTAGTTCATGCTTATAGAAAAAAGCTCAAAATTAGGCAAATACAAAGAATTTATGGTAAAAAAATAAAATTTTATATACCTTTTTAATTTTAGGTCTTAAATCTTCAAACCACACTTCAATAACTTGAATAATTGAAAAAATTGTAAAATTAGTTTTTTTTTAGAGAGAGAAGAACAACCATTTTTTTCAGTCTCGATCTTGATATATTTATACCTTTCAAGATTTAACTACAGCTGTCTATAAGTCTTAGAAGGATTAGAATTTATTTCATTCAATCCCAAGTAGTTAATCCTTTTAAAATTTGGATTTCAATCAAGATTGCACATAAATTCTGATCTGTGACTCACTTTTAAAGTATTTTGCAGTATTCAAATGGCCACAAATTCTCTATGAAAGTTATAGATCTTGATTTTCTTTTAAATTTAAGCTTTTGAATCACTCAATTCTGAGTTTTCTAGCTCAAGTTATGGCCCATCGAATGTATTGTACTTTCAACTTGTGAATTTCATATTAAATATTTGAATTTCCTATGAAAACTCAATATAAATATGAATTTAATTTAAATAAATAAATTAATCATTAATTCTACTCTAAAAAAACTTAATTAGTCTAAATTAATTAATAAATAAATTTTAAATAATTAGTTCATGACTATAGAAAATAAAATACCCAAACTAAGGATAAATAAAGAATTTAGAGTTGAAAAATAAAGCTACTGATTTTTAACTCACATTTTTTAATCTTCTAGCTTGAGTTATGGCCCATCGAATGTGCTGAACTTTTAAGCTGCGAATTAAAAATTAAAAACCCAAATTTAGACTTTTAAATCACTCAATTCCGAGTCTTTTAACTCAAGTTATGACCTGTCGAACGTTCTGCACTTTCAAGTTGTGAATTTCATATTAAAAACCCAAATTTCCTATGAAAACTCAATATAAACTCAAATTTAATTTAAATAAACTAATTAATCACTAATTATACTCTAATAATAATCTAAATTAATTACTAAATGAACTTTAAATAATTAGTTAACGGCTATAGAAAAAAGAAAATCCAAACTAATAAAAAAAGAATTCACAGTTAAAAAAATAAAAAAAATTATATACATTTTTAAGTTTCTTATCCACCATGCATGAAATTCTTCTAAGCTTTCTTATTTATTTTTAGAGAGAGAAAATAGATATTAATTTTTTAGTCTTGGTTTTCATCTATTTATAGTGTTTATACCCTAATTAAGACTGCTCATAAATCTTAGAATGATTAGAACTTCTTTTAATTAATTCTAAATAATAATTCCCTGTAAAATTTGGATTTTTTCTAAGATTACACAGAGCGTCTGACTTGCAACATAATTTTCGGGTACTTACGGTCTTTGAATGGGCAAGATAATTAGATTATCCTTTTGATTCAATAGAAGGGGATGCGGTAATAGCCGGTAGAGACCTACGTTATTCACAATAGGTGAACTTGCTAGAATGCGTCTTCATGAAAATTATAGATCTCATTTTTTTCTTGAATTTAGGCTTTTGAATCACCCAATTCCGAGTTTTCTAGCCAAAGTTATGGCTTGACGAAGTTAATGCACCATCAAACTGCGAATTTGATACTAAAAATCCAAATTTTCTATCAAAATAAAAACAATTAATATAAATCTAAAATTAATTCGTATAATAAAGTGAAATTTCAATAAATACATAATTTTATATCTTTTAGTCCTAATAATGTATATATTTATAATTTGAATAATTTATAATTTATGATTAAATTTAACTCAATCCATATATTATATGGATTTGTATATTTTTTTTCAATTATTATGTTTTTAATATATATTTGCAATTTTAATTAATGAATATTTTTAAATCCTGATTAGCTCAGGATTTTATTTTTAATTAATCAATATATCTCCTAATTTTAATTTATTAAGGAATTCCATATTTGCTATTAATTAATTAAAATAATTATTAAATGACCATTTAGACTTTCATTAAAACCTTTTAATACGCTAATTAGGGAAGGACAAGGGGGTCAATTTGCCTGTTTGCCCCCAACCCACTTTTATATATGTTATAGAAAATAATTATTAAATGACCATTTAGATCTTCATTAAAACCTTTCAATAAGCTAATTAGGAAAGTGTAAGGGGGTCAATTTGCATGTTCCCCTCTTCCCACTTTTATATATGTCATAGATTAAAAGTGGTAATAAATATCTTGGATTTTTTCTTTTTTATTACTACTTTTTAATTAGAATGAGAAAAGAATGTATGTATTGGAATTTTTACAAATGTTATTAATAAGAATATATAAGAAAAATTAAGCGAAAAATATTAAAATTTAACAACTTTTTTATGAAATAAAAATGGATCAAATTTAGCAAGTTTCTTTAAGAGGAAGTGATGGAGCTGGCCCAAAAGCCCAACAAGCCCAATACAAGTAATACAAAAGAACTCAGAGTTTTAAGAAATACAAAGACATATGGCATTACACATAAACGACACGTCACTGATAGTCAAACCTATAAATACCCAATTTCTCCACAGGTAAAGGGGTTATTTTAGTTCATTTATTATCACATTTATTATCATTTATTACTTACAGCCGATTTAACTAACTTGAGTGTCGGAGTTGAATCAGGGACCTTAGTCCCATCCGACACTATATTTACTTGTGCAAAACCAACGGATCCAATTCATATAATTCAGGACTCGACATCTGGAGATAACCAGACACCTTGACCGTAACAACATCTATTATATCCATAATTAGAGCCGAGGCAATTCATCTATCACACCATCACTTTCAACTATAGCCCAAAGTGTTCAGACCAGCCCACTCGGACCTCAAGATCCATCAAGAATAAAGTATAAAAGTAGTTAAAAGAAACTAGTAACAACAAGAAGGCAAATCCCCCAAAAGTCTCATATATATGAACTCTTAATTCCAATATAATGTCCAACAAATTATAGGACCTTTCACTAGTATAATTGGTGTTTCTCATCTTTTGGTCGATGTTTTTGACATTAACTTCTGGTCTTCAAGTTTGGTAGTGGTCATTAAAATTATGTGCAATGTTTTCTTTTCTACTGCTCTAACTATGAAGACGTAATTTTAATAATGAAATTAAGCAAAAACAACAGAGAATTCTAATAAACACACATGATTAAGTACAGTGACAGATGAATAAAACTATTGATTTTTGAGTAGTTACTAGTTTAGTTAATCCAAAATTAGTGTTAATCAATATGTTTAACAACATTTTACAACACAAAACAACAGAGACAGAGTTTATATGTGAACTCAAAAAAAACTGAAACCTAGTTGTACAAGTAAAATTACTACAAAAGAATTGCTGTACCTTACACGTTTTACAATCTACACATGTCACCCATTAATTGGACATAAAAGAACAGCAAATATTGGCTAAGTATAGCCGCGCAACATGATAAATGCATAGCTGGCAAAACATAAATCAACGGCCAGAATTTAATGACAGCATAAAATGCCGACGTGGATTGTACTCTTTTTATAACTTCAATCATTGGCTTCTCTGTTCACAATAACCCACCCAAATAACCCTTTCTTTTCTTCTCTTTATACTATTTGGTAGTATATATTTGGTTTGAGTAGAGAGCATTTTGTGGTGAACATAATAACACAAAAAGCAATTTCTTGGTTTTGTTAATATAAAAAGAAGATTTGGGTTCTTTGAAGTTTTCAAGAAAAGGGTTTCTTGAAGATTTTCAATAGTACTATTCACAAGCAAGAATTTTTCTTTTTTAACAAAAGATTGCATCTTTAACAAGAAAGGCAGAAATCAAGAAAAGGGTTCGTTTGTTTTTTTGAAATGGTTTTCATTTGTGTGTGTGATGCTGCTGCAGAAGAGAAGGTTGATGATGGAGAGTGGGAAAAAGAAAGATAGTAACTGTTAGTACCCACCAGCCAAAGTAGCAGAAGTAGATACAAGAAAGAACAAGATTTGTGTATATATAAATAAATATATCTTTTGTTCTATATATATAATTCAAGAAATACGCTACACTGCTCTTCAGGTCTCTTTTGAATCTGCTTCTGCTGGTAATTTCCATATTAATTAAAGATTTTTGCTTTCTTTATATATATATATATATATATCTTGATCATTTAATGTCTTGATTGATTCTTTTACATGGCCCTGTTCTTATTATTTTTCTTCTTTTGCTCTGTTTCTGTTTTAATCATTTTTAACCTTTTGAAAGCTAAGATTTTGTAGGAAATGAGCTGTTTATTTAAAATGTTTTTGGTGTCCAGCTGGTTTCCAATATGATTTTATGTGCTTAACGCGCAATCAATCATCATGTTCTTTTTCTACTATATATATAAACAAAAAAAGATGCTGTCTTTGTACATGTATAATAATATTTATTTATTTTTCTTGAGAAAAGATGTCATCTTCCATTGTATAATTGATGGTTTTGATGTTATTTTTACTGGGAAATTTGGCAAAAATGTCAGCAACTATAATCAGTGACCCAATGGTGGTAACAGCACAAGAAACACAGCCAAATGGGCCAACAACAAAGCTAATATCAGAAGTTGAATCTGTAAAATGTGAATGTTGTGGTCTAACAGAAGAGTGCACACCAGCTTACATTGAAAGAGTAAGAGAAAGGTATCATGAAAAATGGATATGTGGATTATGTGCAGAAGCTGTAAAAGATGAAATAGTGAGATCAACAGAAAGGCTTATTAGCACTGAAGAAGCTATGGCTAGACACATGAATTTTTGCAAGAAATTTGTTACTTCTGGTCCACCTCCTGATCCAACTGTTCATTTAATATCTGCAATGAGACAGATTTTAAGAAGAAGTTTGGATTCACCAAGATCAACACCAACTAGTCCTACTAATAATGCAAAAAGTCTTCGACCTTCTGCACTTACTAGGTCTGAAAGCTGCTTCCCTACTTTGTCTGGTTGAAAATGATATATTTTGGTTGAATATATATAATCAAGATGTGGATAATCAATCAATAAAAGTTGGAAGAAAGGATGGAAGCAATTAATGGAGAAAATTAAGAAACTTACAGTTGATTTGACGGGAATAACAAAAGAAGGGAACAGGGCAAAAATGAACTGAAAAAAGAAAAAAATGAAAAATCAGAAATGGAAAACAAAATTATGGAGTTAGTTGCTTAATGTAGTTGTCTCTTTAGTTGTTAAATACAGAACTTTTGTTTATTCAGAATATGAAATTCCATTTTTCCTGAAACTTCATGTTTCAGTTGTAATTTGTACTAGTTTTCCTCTTTTAAAATCTCTTGCTTTTTTTTTTTGTTTACAAAAAAATAAAATTATTTGAAAAGCTATAGTTTATCAATCTTTGATAAGTAGGTGACTTAATGCACTAGGGAATTGAATATGATTAAAATTTGGGTAAAAAAGGGCTTTGTATGCAGTACATATGTTAGTTTTGGAATTTTGTATCTTCTATAAAAGTTGGTCACATATAATAATTCAACCCTTTTATTTATTTATTTATTTTAATATATAAGAGATTGTAGGATGAGGATCAGAAGATAGTATATTGGTTTTGAGACTTATGCTAATATATAGAGAGAAGGGACGAGGAATTGGCATTGTATTTTGTGGTGGTGGAGACCTACCTTTTTGATTCCCTTTTTTAGGTTTTGAGTATTGTTTTTCTACAAATGTGTTTGGTATAGGTGCCATTAATGGGGATTTCTTTATTTGATTCTTCTATAAAAGGGGATGATTCTTCATGTCACGGATTGAATTGAACTATTCCATTGCTATATATATTATATATATTGACAAATATGATTTGAGCTGTCCATTTCTGTATAATTATTTGGCTTGTATATATATATGTTTATATCTTCAATTTTCCAGTGGCTGCGGTTTGAAACTACTAGAAATTAAGTTTGTTTCATGCTCAAAAAAAAAAAAAAAAAAAAGAAAGAAATTAATTGTTTCAATATGCAAGTTCTCTTCTTCTTCTTCTTCTTGTTTTATGGTTTTTATTGGGGAAAAATTTAGAAAAGATAATGGTAGTTAAGAATGGAAATATTCATGTGATGTTTTGAAATGAAATGACATTAATTAATAATAGTAACTTTATAAGATTTTAATCTCGTACTTTTTGGAAGCATTAATCCAATATAGGAGTACTTTTTATCACCACGGGATCTGTTCTTCAATATCCACGGGACAAATGAAATGAAATGAAATTCTCTCCCATTACCATAAAGTTCATGTATCCAAAGATTTCATTCGAGGAAATCCATGCAAGCAAGAATTATATACATATGAAAATCCAAATTGAATATTTAAAATTCTTAAAGCTTTGACTGACATATATACACACACACACATACAGTAAAATTTTTATATAGTCATTAGTCATATTATTGGGATTCTTTAAATTTTATTACTATAAAGAGGTTATAACTTAATAGAATTTTATTTAAAAAAATATTTTTCGTTATCATAGTTCTTATAATAACTTATAAAAAAATATGTCATATTTTCACTAATTAATTATTATAATATTTAAAATTATGACATTTAATTAAAAAATATATAAATTTCTTAAAAAAGGTAACTTAGCTATTTGAATATTAAATTTAAAAAGTCCAAATCCTTTTTAAAAAGTTAGAAACCTTTTAATTTCAATAAAGTGAACATACTAACAAATATATATAAACCTTTTGAATAATTACAACTTAAAAACATAAGTTTACTAAATAAATGTATGTAGATTTTTTTATTTTAGATAAAATTATATGTATGTTTACATATACACACAGATATATATAAATACATATAAAATATTATTACATGGAGGTAATTTTTATGAAGACGGGACTTAAAAAATTTATAACTTATTACAATATGAATGTTATTTCTATTTATAACTGGCCTGAATTGGGACCGAGATTTTTTATTTTTATAAAGAGGTTATTCCTATATAGAGTACTCTTATATAGAGGTATATATATAGAGGTGAAAAGTAAATGTATAGCAAGTCCAACTAATAGTAATATATAGTTTTTTTTTTTTTTTGCAATGGAAATTGAAGTAATTAAATTGGGATGGGTTTGCGAGAGCTAGTTGTGAGTGAATAATGCTGGCAAGGAAAGGACTTTCGTTCATTCATTAGATGTTATTGGTTTAGTTAGCAGAGGAAGCAAATCACAAAGTGAAGTGAGTGATCCGATCCCATATTATAATAAGTGACAACTCGGATAGCAACAGCACAAGACACATTGGCAGTGCCATACATTTCTGCTTCTGCTGCCAAGTGAAATTGCTAGACATAATATTCTGGACCACCCTTATGAAACAAACGCTGGCTTAATTGGTTGGTAAAATGTCTTCTCTTGTGTTGTGTGTTTGCTTGGATTGGATCTAGTTCTAGTTCTAGTGGGTCTTCTCTCTGTTTTCATCACATTATAGGATAGGAGGAGGACATGTCATCTCAATCCTCACTGTAAGATCTCTATTACTTCCTTTATTTCTTTTATTTTTTTGTGTGGCTTTTGTTGTTTCTTGCTTATTTTAGGTCCGAGTGTTAGATAACAAATCAGCTTTCACTTATCCTATTAAATTTTAATCAAAGACAAATGATTTTACAACACAATTAATATATACTTCAATTTTTTTGACCCCAAAATTCCAACAAGAAAGAAAATAGCTCTAGATTTCACTGCTTTTTCCTCTTGTTTCTTGGTCTTATAATTAATAAATAAACTAATTTCCAGGAACAGAGGAAATTGCCATTATTATTCCTTCTTTTTAATATTAACTTATAAATTAATTAAACAGATATCATAAGCAAATCTCTTCCAGGAGAAGATATTCTTACCACCTTGGATGATAGTGAATATAATATATTAATTAATATACTACATTATTAACAAAACAATTTGTCTTTTTCTTAATTTGAACATATATACGTAGTGGTTAATTTTTTACTATATTCATGGTACAATATAAAAAAATCTACCTCTACAAGCTTC